>MU623400.1:0-127410 GCA_025201765.1 Daldinia sp. FL1419
TTTTTTTATTTTTTTTTTTTTTTTTTTTTTTTTTTTTTTTTTTTTTTTTTTTTTTTTTTTATTAAATTTATTTTTTTTTTTATTTTTTTTTTTTTTTTTTTTTTATTTTCTTTTTTTTTTTTTTTTTTTTTTTTTTTTTTTTTTTTAATAATTATTCTTCCCAGTAAATTCAAGACCAAGACCGTAAAAATAAAAAATAAAAAAAGATCCCCACGACAGTCTAGGCTTGGGGTCTTGTCCCAAGCTGTTATTTGATTGGTTCTTATCCACCTTTTCCCTTTTCCCTTTTTCCTTTTTCGTTACCTCCTGAATCCAACCCCGAAATCTTGGCCTTTCCCATTCTTTGCCCTCTCTCTAACCAATGCAGTTCTACTGCTTAGTTGGTTAATTCGTCTTGTTCCTTTTTTTGTTTTTTTTTATTACCCTACCCTTTCACGTCGTTGACGTCGAGTTCCACTATCCTTCAAGTCCAAAACCCTCTCGTCTCCGAATCAAGTCGTGATTTACATCATCCTCCTCCTACCGGCTACCAGCTACCAGCTCCCAGCTCCCAGGTTAATCGGTCAATCCACTCGTTGTTTCCATCTTCCCATTCCTTCTCCCTTCCTATCCGTAGTAGTTGTCAAGTACTATTGGACCTCCCTACTCTCTCGCCGAGTAGATATCCTTTGCGCAAAATCATGGTGAGGTTATCTGCGCCGGTGCTGGCCGCGCTGGGCCTGCTCGCCGACACGGTGTTCGGTGCCCTAGAAGTAAACCTCGACGACCCAGGTGTGTACCTATCTAAACCTGTTTTCTCCCCGGTATTCGTCGGGGTAAATGTCCCGTGCATAAAGTAGAGACGATTAACAAGGGTATCTTCTCTCCATCTAGAATCCATCAAGAAGGCTGCTTCTCAAGTCGCCGAAGACCTTCTCACCTTCTATCATGGCGACGAACCGGGTATGGTCCCCGGTATCTTGCCCGGTCCTCCCCCCGATGGCGACTACTACTGGTGGCAAGGTGGTGCGATGTGGGGTACGCTTCTAGATTATCGACATAACACCGGCGACAAGCAGTTCGACGATTTGATAACGACGGCTATGCTTCACCAGGCCGGCGACAATGCCGATTACCTGCCGAGTAACTGGTCCGCGTCCATGGGTAACGACGACCAGGCTTTCTGGGCGTTGTCGGCCATGCTGGCCACCGAGATAGGATATACAGATCCGCCGGAAGACAAGCCGCAGTGGGCGGCGTTGGCGCAGGCCGTGTTCAACGAGCAGACGAGCGAAGATCGAAGAGTTCCTGACGGACGATGCAAATGGGGTCTCCGATGGCAGGTGTATTCTACCAACAACGGATACGATTATATCAACAGTACGTCGACCTGGACTCGATATTAGTGAATAATAAATATGCCGGATGCTAACATTACAATAGCCATCGCAAATGCTTGCTACTTCAACATCGGTGCTCGACTCGCTCGTTATTTCGGCAACCAAACCTACGCCGACCTCGCGACGAGAACTTGGGATTTGATCAGCGATCTAGGCTACATCTCGGACAAGTGGGATGTTTACGACGGTGCCCATCTGCCCGAATGTCGCGATCTTAACAAAGCCCAGTTCTCGTACAACGCAGCCATGTTGTTACAGGGTGCCGCTTTCTTATATAACTTTGTAAGTCCTTTTTTTTTTTTTCCTGATCGCGCAAGGTTTCCGAAGAGTCTGCAGTGACGACTTTTGCAACCTTACTCTACACCCTCGCCGGATATCAACATCTTCATATATTCTAACATGAATATTTAGACCGACGGCGAGCAGATCTGGAAGGACCGCGTCGACAACCTCGTAGACCGCATGATCGAGATCTTCTTCCCCGCCCCCGCCCATATCGCATTCGAGCCGTCCTGCGAAAACCAGCAGTGTAACTCCGATATGGAATCCTTCAAGGGATTCACCCACCGATGGATGGGTGCGACCATGCAGGTAGCGCCCTTTACCAGGGACAAGATCTACCCCATTCTCAAAGCGTCCACAGAAGGTGCCGTGAAGCAATGCACAGGCGGTACTAACGGTCGGTTCTGTGGTTTCCATTGGACCACGGGAGTTTTCGACGGCGAAGTCGGTGCCAGTCAGCAGATGAACGTCTTGGGCGCCTTGGTCAGTCTCTTGTCCCCCGACGTTCCCGCGCCTCTCACCAACCGAACCGGTGGTACGTCCAAGGGCAATGTCAACGCAGGTTCCAACGAGCCTATAATGCCTACGCTCGCTCCGATCACCGGTGGTGACAAGGCAGGTGCCGGTATCGTCACGGCCCTTATCATCGCGGGTTCGCTCTCCGCCTTCGCGTGGATGAGCTTGGACTAAGTGAGAGGAACAAAGTAGAATAGACATCAGTAAAGGACTCCCAATAATGGAATTTTCTCTGGCGTAGGCACGTGTGTTTTTACAACCAAAATACTTGTTTGGTCTTATTTGGAATTTTGTTCAGGAAACGAATACCCGGAACTATTGCATCGTCGACGAGCTGGCGAACGGATTTGTATGTACATAAGCAGCAGCAGCAGCAGCACTATCAGCAGCAGTATCAGCATAGGCTTTCCTTTTTGGCATTCTCCCCCTTCTTCTTTGCCTTTCTAGATCTAGTCTGCCACAGTTCATTTCTAGGAGTTCGTCGGACTTGGCTGCCGAGATAGGAGACGTCGGCGTAGTTAAGGGGAAAGGGAGAGGAAACCGCAGGAGAGTAGAAGAAGCAAGGAAGAATCCAAAGAATTGGACAACATAGACTTATTAAAAAAATCTAATTCAACGCATCGGGTGAGACAGTTTTCTGCCCGTATGAGTGGCTTGGCTTGTCTTGTCTTGATTAGCAACATGCTGTACTACCGGAGGCGATTCCTTGAGGATCTTGAGGCTTTTATCGACGACAATACGTAACTACCTACCTAGCATCTGCTTATGCTCGATACTCCAATGCAACCAGACTTTTTACTAGAAAACAACCCCCCCCCCTCCCCGATCGGTCTCAGGCAAATAGTGTGAAACGTCGCCAAAGTTGACCGCCTTCGCAATCCCACAACAATCACCTAGGTTAGACGTAATAACTCGCCTACCCTACCTAGTATACTCGGCTACGCCGGTTATTCTCCTATTCCACCCGCAGACCAAACCCAGGAACTCATAGGTACTTCCGCAACCACGTCTGAGAATTGGATTTTGAAGGATGACTTGGAATCTGGTGATGTCGTAGGTTAGGTAGGTTTGGGCATGTCGCCCTGCCCTGGATAAGGATATAATTGACGGGGCGTCCGCGACGTCTCCCGTTTGAAGCATATTCCCGTTCATGTCGATCGGGAGGAAAGGCGGGTGTCTTATCTCGCATCGCGTTCGTGTTGTGTCTCGAGGCTTAGTAAATGGGTGTGTATGGACGATCCGGATAAGAAGTTGCATGATGGTATAACGGCTGGGTTTTTGTGTACGGAAGGGGGGGAGAGGGGGGGAAGAGCTTGCCAAAACCCCTTACTCTCAGACATCGATACGTGACCTAAGCGACGATACTGTCTTGACTGTGACACGCTTAAAGGTTTAAGTTGTATAGCATTTTAGCTGATAGCACAGCTTGCTACACACTCCTGGGGAGGCTTCTACATCTAACCTAACTAGGTCTCTTCCCAATACAATAAACTTAACTAGGTAGGTATAACTACTTGATCTTACATTATCTGAAGGGACGTAACACGGCTACCAAGATATATAAAAGTATTTGCAAAATGAGAGTATGTCCAATTGCTAAGCAGCTCATACAGCCACGAGTCTACAAGTCTGCATCGCTAAACTACTGAAGCTATCTGCATCAGAGCGGCCAAGTTGGCTGGCTCAGCTTGTCTGAAAAACTATCTCACGAGAACCAAAAAGGGCAAATAAATAGTAAGGGGGACCAAACCTCCGAAAAGTAGATCGCATCCCTTATAACGAAGTAAAAATCTTTCATCTCATCTCATCTCATCTCCCGGCACTGCCCCCATCGTGTAGTGCCAAATTCGTCCAGTATCATAAAACCGCTTCGAGCAAGTTCAATATTAAAAGCCGTAACTTAATATCATGTCCTCATGTTTCAGTTAAACATTGCGTCGTATTGTCGAATAAGAGGTTTCATACTCTAACGGGTTTAAATAACTCCCTTCCTAGGCGCCGAGGGGACCCGCGGCGTCACCCTCGGGATAGAAGAATGCTACGACGGCGATAATCACGTACGTAGCGCAAAGTAGTGCACCTTCGAGATAATTGCTTCGGCCGTCCAGGATCAGAAAGTTGATGATGAAGGCTGATACGAACAGACAAACGGTCTCGAATAAGGTGAAGTAAAGTGTCATGGGTTGTCCGATGATCCAGCCGATGATGACCACTAGAGGCGTCAAGAACAAAGAAATCTGGATCGATGAACCAATAGCCACACCGATTGCCAAATCCATCTTGTTCTTCATAGCCACTGTAACAGCAGTCACGTGTTCCGCTGCGTTACCAACGATGGGCAGGATAATCAGACCGATAAACGTTTCTTTTAGAGCGCTATGTGCTACCACATCGTCGATGGCGTCTACCATGAATTCGGCGCACACGGCCACAAGTGCTGTGGAAAGCAGCAACATGATGATGGCAGCGCCACGCGAAAGGTCGTCTCCATGCTCTTTGCCCTCTTCGCCGACGCCTCCAGTTAGGACAGATACGGGGATCTGAGAAGGCATCATAGCTCCGGGCGGCCGGTATTGATATTGGTTAAGTCTCTCGGGAAGGGAGTTGGTCCTGCGAATACCGTATCTCACACGCGGGACAGGTCCGATAGACGGCGTAGGGGTAGCCCCGACGTCCGAAGTAAAGACAGGCGGCGCCAGGCTCTTAGCCACGGGTCGCAGCGACAAAACGCGTAGGTTGTTGAACGGGCGTCTAGATCCGGCAGGAGTAACCTCGAGTTCGCCATCGACATTCGTGACAGTGTCTGCGAAGTCGACGCGGCGAGGTTCTCCGTTGTTCGCGACGAGATCTTGTGCGGCATCCGGTCCAACACCAGCGATGTTTTGAGGTTGAGTAGCCCCATCGACACCAGTTGACGCCTTCCTATCTCGCTTACGGTGCTTACGTTTAGAGCGCTTATGCTTGCGGTGAGATTTTGTCTCATCTTCTTCCTCGATAGCCTCGTCGGTACCGGTAGAGTTCATACGGGGGAAAGAGAGAGGACCCTGCAAAGAATCACCAGACTTGGAGCCGCCTTCGTGGGTGGGACTAGCGCTGTTGGTTCCGAGAGACGAAGTGCGAGTTCGGACTCCGTCATCGGTGTCCACTGAGGCCGTACTAGATTTTCTACGACGATGACCGCGAATAGCTCGTTTGACACGCTTAGACATGGTTTCTCTTGAATGGCTCGAGTTATCCGAATCCGAATCCGACGAAGAACTCGAGTCAGAGTCAGAAGACTCGAGCCATGCGGCAGCCGGACCCGGGGTGGCTTCCTCATCGATGATGTGCTGAGGAGTCGATTCGTACATGTACGCGTGAGACTTCAGTTGAAACAGAAGATACACGACATATACCAGAAGGAGGATCTTAGAATTGAATTAGCAAAGGTGGGGAGAATATTCAAAGTAGGTTTATACATACCACGCTAACCCCACGACTGATCTTAAGAGACTCGTTATCAGCCTCTGTCTTGTCTCGGAACGAAGCATGAAAAGCGGTCTGATGAATTTAATTAGCGAAATTTCGGAATCGGATTGGGATAGACTAACCGGTAACATGAGACTGATCACGCTCAAACTCAGCAAACAGGCGCTCATCTGAGTCACCGTGCTGTTGTAAATCTAAAATGATGTTAGAGAAGGTTTGGTATGCGAGTTTATATGACTAACCTGTTCACGGAATCGAAGTCCACCAAGGAAGAAGGCCATGCCCAAAATCAAGAGCAAGTTTGCGAGGATGGATCCAAGCAAGGAGGCCTGAACGATGCGAATCTCACCCTGTACAAAATTAGCGACAATAAGAGGTACGGATAGGTCGGAAATGTAAATTTACCTTAACTAGAGCGATGCTATAGCGGGACGTAGGGTTAGCAAAAGCCAATATACGATATTCATATGCCAGACGGTATGATACCGACAATGAATATAAGACATGATCGACTTACATACTATCGAACTGTTAGCCAAGAACATATTTATAACGATCGCATAAGACTTACAAGATAATGAGTTCGACGGCATTACCAAACGTTACGTTGAGTAACGCGCCGACGGTGTCACCCATCTTACGGGCGACGGACTCGGTAGCATGGCTAAGGAGTCCGGCGAGCGGGATGATGGCGACAGCGTTAACACCGAAAGTAGCTCCGGCGTTCTTGTTCGGGATGTTTGCGATGGCAATCCCGACGGGGACGAAGACCAAGAATAGGTTAATCCAGCTGTGGAGGATCACCTTCCTTAATTCGTGATAGGTTTCGACAATGACGTTTTTCTTCTTCGGAGCGCCATCTTCGCCTACGACAGCCCCCGTCCCCTCCACTTCAGATGTTGACGGAGCCGACCTATCGGCATGTTGGGTATCCGATCCGAAGTTGGGGGCATCCTGAGGTTTCGCGGAGCCGTTAGGTAGGCCCTGATGGCGGTCGGAACCGGCACCGCTAGCATGGTGGATCTTCTCCGGATCCTGCTGGGTGTGTGTGTTATTTACGGGAAGGATGGGGTTGGAGTTGGACGCGGTGGAACGTGTAGAGCCTCCATACGCGTGACCTCGTGCCCAAGAGCGTATGCGATCTATATGAGAGGCCTGGTCAGTTGAGCTTTCCTTCATCGATGTATGCGGCTTTGGCAGATTCGACGCCAAGGTCGTAATTGTTCTGGAAAGAGAACGGGAAGAGGGGGAACGTGTCGAGGACGTAATCCGAAGAGCGAGAGAGGCCTAGACTAAATAGGCGTAGAAGGAAGTAGAAAGAATTGGGGAAAGACGGTGGCGTGGGGAGAGCTTTAATTGGAAGAGATCAAGGCGTAATCTAGAAGGCCCAGGGGTAGGCCGAGAGGTTGCTGCTTGCGGATTGGCTTCCAGAACATAGGCTGTCTCTTCTAAGCCCAGCGGTAACCAAGTCAGGTAACAAGCTACCTAACCTAGATAGTAACCAGCCGGTCACAAAGTATCCCAGTCAGTCACCAGAGTCGGCGGTGTCGTTTTACTACTTGGGTAGTAGTATTGTATTGTACAATACACAGTAGCAGCAAGTCACTGGCTTTACTGGGCTCACCTCACCCTCAACAGACAAAGCCGATTATAGGTCCAGCCGGTCTGATAGCGCGCAGCCCTGGAGTCTGGTAGATAGGCTTGGCAACAGGTCACTAGATCCTTGTAATAATTGTCATACATAGTTGCTGATAACGTGTAGGCGTAAACTGTGTGGGTTTCCGCCTTGCTTTTAGGGATGGCGATACGACGTAGGTCCTACCTGAGGCCAGCTAACACGTTGTCTGTGCCGCAAGCCTTATTAGCATGACCCTGATAAAGAAATCTGTCTCTCCGCAACTTTCATTGTCTTGGATGGCTGAGGAGCACAGATTCTTTACAACTTTTGGGCTTTTACAAGCAACAGCTCACTCACCCTTAAGCTCAAGGTATTTAGGGATAAAAGTCCCGATCTCTTTTCGCCCCTCTATGACACCATACCAACAGAATCGAAGCCGGCAGATCACCCCCACTTGGAGGCTTTGCCGGAATTAATGTAGTGTTGCGTCGGGGTGGATGGACACCCGCATCGACATACAAGAAGGGTACATAGAGTGATAACGAATGCCGAGCCTTTTTCGACTTCGCTTGAAGCGACTAGGTACGATATACGTGTCCCAAAAGCAAAAGCAAAAAAAAAAAAAAGAGACAGATAAAAAAAGGGGTAAGCGATAAGTGGGAAAGAGAGGCGAACGCGACGAAACAATACTCGAAACTCCAAATCAAGAAAAGACTCACGCATAATTTCTTCCGCGATCAACCCTTAAAGAAGAAGAGTATCGCCCAAGTTAGACGAGTACTACCTCTCTCCGATGGGTTGCGTTTGTTTTGTGTACCCGACTGTCTACACCGGTAAGTTGGTAAGTAATATTATTCCTTGGCGCTGTATTCTCCTCTTTCTCGTCGGCGGTCGTGTAACACGGCTCCTCTTGCGTAGATTCTACCTAGCTACCCAAGTACTACTTTCTTCTTGTCCTGTGGTACGCGATTGATGTCAACGATAGGTCGTACGGCTTTGGGGAATTATACCTCCGACCGTTTGTCGACAGGCTGGTATGTGTAGGCTGGTAGGCTGGTAGGCTGGTTGCCTATGACTCCGTGGCCAGTAAGGTCAACAATCAACAAGGATTGGACGGGGCAGCGGAACGGCACCACCGCCTCACTCCTGGTAAGACACAACGTATAAGCGACTTACGATTTACACTGTGCTTCCGCGTCACCTGAGCGAAGAACGAAAACGAACAAGTCTGGAAGTGTTGCGTAGGGCTGATCAGCTAGCTCCGACAGTGCCTCGGTAGACTGTAGGAAAAAGGGGCTGAGGCTATCTAGCTTCAATTATTTCGTACGCGTCGATGCGTGTGTATCCGTTAGCGTATCTGTTGGTATATATTTCCTTGAGTTTAAGTATTATTAATTCTATCGAATATGATGTATTAGAATTGAGTAGGATGGCAAAGAAAAACAATATGATTGCTTAAATGATAGGCGTTATTACAGTCGTTTTGTAAGAGGTAAACTATGCAAGTATTGGAAATGGGTGATACAGATGGAGACGATACTTACAAAGATTAAATACAAAATACCTAGCTACGAGGCAAGATCAAGCTAATTGACGTAGTCGCAGCATTCTTAGCTGTTGTGTTATTAGCCCCTAACCTAGTATAATTGCTCTATGCAGTCCACAAAAAGGGAAGCCAATAGAATCCATGTTACAAGTCATAATCGTCGATTGAATTCAAGTATAGAGGTTGTTACCCAGCATATAAAAGCATACATAAGGTAACACGTAGATACCTGCCTATGTACATGTACTATACAAGTATTACCTACTACCTAGGTAGGTATAACTAAGGCAGGACATATCAAAAAAGCAGAAATCACAGCCTGCTCAAAATTCAAGATGTGAAGGAGCAAAACAAATGATGATGACGTAGTCATCTGGACAACTGCACCGAAGCCGTGTAACCGTTGTGGATCACTTTTACCCCTAAGTGCAGGATTCGGTACATCAAAGCTTAACTCAATCGGTCATAGTAGGTTCATAGATACCCGTGTGATGCCGATGTTAGTCATCTTACTGCTCAATTCGCATACCAATTCACAAACGGCAGCCATAATACGGAGACGTTATGTACTTTTATTTATATTTTTATTAAACTGTATTTCTTGTAAATAGTATAAAGCAAATAAGTATCGAGAGTGATGCTATAAAAAGCATCCGTCTCCTACAAGTCAGCCGCAAGACTCAACCACATACACGTATCGAGATAAATGCGCGTCCCGCAAGGTTCCAATGTTGGTTGAGTCGCAGCTCAATCAATCCACAAACACCCATGACTGCACCCACGATTCGAGGCTTGTAGTCAGATTAAGGCCCTCGAATCTCGTATCTCCGCTGTCTTGCTGTATCAACGGAGCTATCGGCTCGGATCTAACTGTCCAGGAGGTATGTTGGAGGCTCAGATGGAATCGGTGTCTTAGGTACGCAACACGGATTGATCCACGTCCAAATACCCAAACATAGCTCCCGCTCCCGTTCGTGATTGGACGCATTCAGGTGATATCAATTCCATTGGCAACCGGGTTGAGCTACTGTAATCCAGATCCAACGGCCAAACTTCTGACAGATCTCGGCTCCTAAGAAGCATGGTTATCAGGGAATAGACACGTCAACATCTTGTATAATCAGCATAAATAGCATTAAGATTATTAATGGACTTGGAATTCTAATATAACACTTGCCTATCTATCTCCTTTCACTCCTAGCCACTCCTATAGTCAGTACAGTACGGCGGGGCATGTGTTAGATTTCTACACCACTCTTCTTATACCACTCTTATACCATTATTAAATAATTGATAGGCCATTTTAAGCTTAGGTATATAAGATCGTAAAACCTACAGCTGCAAGTTGCAAGGCTTTCCGGATTTGCATAGGAGAGATTCTGTCTGTTCTTAGGACTATAGATAAGACGTTTATAGTGAAGCATACGCTCTATCGTAAGTCGGCGTTAGGATATAGGAATAGCTTTACTGTTCTACAAGCAACCCTAAACCTAGTAGTATATTCTGTTATTAATATCTGGCAAGAGTATACCTTGTTCAATATAAATCCACCACCTCTTGTCGTCCATAGCAGTCCGCCCCTACAATCTAAACACCAAGTTTCTCGTGCGTGCGACTAATACACGGCTCTCACGTGGAGAACCTTTCCGCGGTTTTCTTATTCTTCAAGTAAGCTACAGTAGATCAATGTGGTAGATTCCCTCATGGGAGCACATACATAACCACATGACTCCTACTATCCGTTCGCCATATAAAGCAGGCCAGCTTATCGCCATCAAGGTCTGTTTTGGACACGTATTGGTAGAAGAAACCATGACCATTTATATAAGAGCTTCACATTCTGGCGAGCTCTTTTGCTTTCTTTTCCCGTACGAATAAATTATTGGCTATTGTGGCATCATGCAAATCCTTATCTAGGTTGTCCGCATATTCTTCACGTTGATTCTAAGGCCTATTGTAAACACAATGGAATATAAAGCATAATGAAGGGCAAGGTGACCCCGAATTTGGGAAGAAATATGGATTTAAGGACAGGGAGAGTAACTAGACTATCATATTTTCTGTACAAGACGACTGGCATAGCCGCCCTCTTGGCCCCGAAACAATAAATTTATCATCTCCTTTTATTTGATTTTTACTTCCTAGAGTAGGACCCTCAGACAATGTCGGATAGATTTCATATCAATATTCAAATCCAAGACATTGAGACCATAGAGCGTAGCGCTTCCTATCGTACTAGGGCCACCAAGGATTTAGCAATCCGACTCAAAGCCATCACTGAATGTTGAAGAGGTGGACTACCCGCATAAGGATGAAAATAATCCATAAATCTACCCCTAATCTCAATCTATTCGAAAGGGTTTTAATAGCCCCCTCTTTTAGGGCGAGCCTCGCTACACATCCCGACCCTGTGAGTTCTCTCGGCTGGTAGCAGCGCCACCGTCGGACGGGCTTGCATCGAAATCCTTTCGGATTACTGTATTATTTGAGCGAAACCCCCACGACCGGATATTCACATGTAATGTTTCGGCTATATACACAAGAGGCGGATATACATACAATCAAGCAAGTGAAACAACCGTCTTATTTGACGCCTGCCAGCACCCTACCGGCTATCTGGAGGAATACCTATCTGCGGGAGTACCGTAGACCTGGCTTCCGAAGAATCAGGGATGCCATCTTTAATACTTTAACCAACGATGATGAAAAAGAAATCTGGGCTGCTTCCGAATTGCCCGAACTCTCGCTGCTAACGGAATGGAAAGACCTGGACTCCAACGGTCAACTGGAAAACGAGGCATGTCGAACGTAACTTAGTATCAAAATGCTCGGAATGATATCTAATTCTATCCTCAATAGCATTTCTTTCGCCCTGCTTCTAAAAGGGAACTTCTTCCGTATCGAGTAAGCCGCGAAAAGTCCAGTACCGTTGTTCCACTCTGGCTCTCGGCGTGGAGCCATTACGGTGTTCTTCCCCGGAAGAGTCTGGGTTTGGGTTGGTCGATTGCAGGAGATCAATAGATCTCACTAGGTAACCGTGATTATCGAGTCGGAATGATACAACATATTTCCAGTAAGGGCAACGATAGGATATATATTCATTTCGAAATAATTGAGAACGAAAGGGATTTGACTTTTTAAGTTACCCTTGTGAGACCAGACCCGCCAGGGGATGCACTACAGAGTCGTTTTGATTTCGCCGCCAATGTGGATGATGATTTTAGGCGTGGAAATATAAACCATCGTCCGGAGAACCCTGATGATAGAGAGGAGGAAAATAACGTGCAGCAAATCTTCTGGGATGGAATACCTACTGGAGAAGGAACATTGCGAATCAAAGTATTGGAACCCCTCGTATCAGCCCAACAAGAGGTAGCATGTGTTTGGCAGTTGATACAGGACGGGAGAACCATGCGAATGAGTTAGGCTACAAGTCGTCTTGTAGTGCTGATATACGAGGATTGGCTGTATACTCATCCAAAGAACTAGGTTAGCTACCTAGGTAGTTGAGACCTTATCTCATAGTTTATTAACCATTACCATTGCCACTTTCACAAATGCCAGCACTCGGATTACAGGCGATTCCGACATAGCAAGCATGCCGTGATAATCCAGACTTGGGTAGGTGTGCAACCTCTATCTAGGTACTATAGACTGCTTGTTGACTTTGCCAAGCAAGCGATATAGGTATCCAGTAACCTAGGTAATTAGTAAATTATGTGATAAAAAGGTGGCTTACGAGGTTATGAAATAATAATATGCCTTGAGTTTACGAACAGTTTATTATCCTTTTTTTATTTCTTTTTTTATGGCGCGATGGATTTACAACCCCCATAACATGCCCGAACTCTGCGAGAAGATGTACAATTTGGAACGCTGCTGTTGGGTATATTAATATAATAAACCTATTAGTTATACATTTCAAGGCATTGCTAGATGAATTGACGAGCCGATGACGATGTCCGGTCCGGGTAATATAAGCCAGTCTAATAAATAAGACTGAAAAAAATACCGAAAAAAAGCAGTGACTTCTCAATCGTTTTATTTGCGTACCCCGTCCAGGTGCCTATTTGTGTTCATGACGCATGGACTTTTTTAGTGAGGCGTAGCGTAGCGAGTTTTGTCTTGGGCAGTGTATCACGAGATTTATTTGTCAATGCTCCGTGCCAAGTAGAGCTTACTCTTTCAAGAGAATCTCTAAACACAAGGTACCTCTCTCTCTCTCTCTCTCTCTATATATATATATATCTCTCTCTCTACAATTCCCTAATCTCCCAATTCGTTACGTCCATCCCGTGCCCATCGGATCCAATCGCATCAGCACCATTTACACGTCCGTACCATCTACACACCAAGCACGTCCTTATATCCAATGTGTTTCGGAAGCAAGGACAAATCCAACGACCCGGCCCCCAAACCAGCCCCGGTCCCACAATCGTCTAGCAGCACTACCACTCCCAAAGCCAGCATGCCGCAAGACTACGCGCCGCCACCCGGACCTCCGCCGTCCCACGGCCAATCTCAATCCCAGTCCCCTCCCTACTACGCTCCTCCACCGGGTCCACCCCCGTCGCAACACACTTACGCGCCGCCCCCTGGACCGCCGTCCTCCGACACCAAGAACAACCCATTCTTCAACTCCAACCCCGGCTCCAACCTCGGCTCCGGTTCCGGTTCCGGTTCCGGTACAGACTACGCCCCTCCCCCCGGCCCCCCACCCTCTCACAGATCCGAAAAGCAACAACACGACTGGCAAACCGCCGTCCCAGACACATCGCTCCTCCCGCCCCCGCCCAACTTCTTCAGCGGCTTCGACCGCTCGCCCGCCAACAACGCCAGCGAGGAAGACTGCGAAGCCGGCGAGTCCTGGTGTCGGCAGTACCCTCTGTACGGGCCCATGCCTCTCAGCGCGCCCGCCGAAGCCGCCGCGCGAACGGGGCACGTGGCCATGTACGCGCCCCCGGCATTCTCTTCCGCGGGGGGCGCGGTGACCCAAGCCCGCGCCGGGGTCTGGGCCGTCTCGTCGTGTAGCGGTGGTCGGGATACGTGTTTCGCGACGTATCCGCCCTTGTACCACGCCGCGGCGCATAGCCCGCTAGTCACCCAGCGCCGGAAGAAGACGGTGTACTACGAGGTTCGCATTCTCGAGCGCGGCAGCCGAAGCGAAGAAATCTCCCTTTCCCTGGGCTACGTCGCGCCGCCGTACCCCTCCTTCCGACTCCCCGGCTGGCACCGAGGCAGCCTGGGCGTCCACGGGGACGACGGGCACCGCTACGTCAACGACCGATGGGGCGGGAAAGCCTTCACGACGCCGTTCAAGCGGGGCGAAGTTATCGGTTTAGGAATGGACTTCTTCGCGCCGGGGGAGATAAGTAACCACGGCAACCTCGGCGTCGAGGTCTTCCTAACGCGGGACGGCGTGGAAACAGGCCGGTGGAATCTCCACGAGGAGACGGATAAGGAGCAGGACCTACCGGTTACGGGGCTTGAAGGGTACCACGATTTGTGCGCTGCTGTGGGTGCGTTCGACAAGGTCGCTTTTGAGGTTGTATTCGCACCGGAGTTGTGGAGATGGAGAGGGTATGAGGGATAGGCGATATACGGAGGGAGAAGTGGTAATGATAAAGAAGCAGGGAATACATTAGTTATTATTTCTCTTACTTTTTGCTTAATAGGCCTTACATTCCAGAGAATGATAGCATGAGCGCGAGGCAGGCAACTATAGCCTAGGATATAACATCTGTTCGCGTTAGACTACGCAAGTGTATTCTATTATATGGACAAGTTTTTACACAATTACCAATTATGTTTTCTTATAGACCTTCTACCTGTAGACCTGATGTTCACTACTACCTTTATTAAGTATTTGAAAGACCTATTCATTTTTTTTCATGAGTGACGATCAACTCCGCAGTCGTACACACGGCTTAAATTCAGGCTACGAATCACTGGATGCGATAGAACCTGGGAGCAATCGGAAACGAGTATACGTGCAAATAGTTATGATTGGCCAGCTGCGTCAAATCAAGTATAAGTCGGTGATTTTCTTCCTATCGGGAAAGAAAAAAAAGAGTAACTAAGGAGATCTAGTAGGATTCCTTCCGCCCAAAGATTGTCAATATCTCCAGATATCTTCGTTTGCTTCGTCCTTGGCCCTTATTTCTCGCCTAGTAGCTTGCTGCCCGACCAATCGGCATTTATTCACAATCTGCCCATGCTCTGCGGTGCAGTATAAACCCCACTGCCGCCAAGTCAGTCGGAAATCGTCTGGGCACCCTCGAACGCGTCGTTCGGGTCGAGCGTAGTCCATCCGTTGACGGAACCGGCTTCGATGCAAATCATCCTCTTGTATCCGTCCTTGGGCTCAAAATCTCCCATCTCCGCAGCCTTTTCAATAAAAGGGTTCCAGACGACAACGTCTTTAAGGTTGTCCCGTACGATGCTGAAAACCTCCTCGCCGTCCTCCGAGACTACTACGGGGCTGGAGGGGCCCTTGACTGGCGTGTACACCCTGTCTATTTCTCCCGTGATGCTTATGGCGCCCGACTGCGTCTTTGCCTTAGCAGCGTCTACCTTGTCAATGTATTCTGACTCCTCGAGACCCGTTACTTGGATCTTGGAGACGTCCTATTCGGTGCAAAACATTAACTCTTGTCATAATTAGCGCAATGGAGATGGACTACTTACGGCAACTCGCAGGTACGTATGGAATAGGACCTGGAACTCGATGGGCTGCTCACCGTCGTTGGTAACGACGATGCTCGTGCTCAGGTTCTCCGGGGTTAGGGTGACGCTATAAATAAGGGAGAAGGTGTAAGGCCACGCCTTTTTCACGTCGTCGCCGAGAGTCGCGGATGAGAGACCGAAGTCGAGCTTAACAGAAGTGTCGGACGGCCCCGTCGACTCGGAGCTAGACTTGCCTAGGAATTCCCATCGCGAGTTGCGCGCAAAACCGTGTTGGGGCAGGTTCGAGGTCGGGGCGTGATCGGGAGCCTTGCCGAATACCTAACAATCGAGATTTGACATTAGCTAACGTCCTTTATGGGGGAATTGCTCCGGAAAAGGAGAGAAATAGCTTACGGGGAAGACGAGAGGAATGCCACCTCGTACGGCCTTGGACCCGTCGAGCTTGGCGGCGTCGGATAACCAGAGCCTCTCTATTCCGAATCGGTTCTTCCAGCTGATAACGGTGGCACCGTAGAGGAGGACTTCGACGCTCTCTCCGGTGGGTAAGACAGCCGTGACTCGTGCATTGTCCTGGGAGAAGTTAACCTGGGGTTGAGGTGGCAGACCCGGCGTGGTGGCTAGCGCCAAAGGCTTCTTTGGTCGGTCAACCATTGTCGCTAGTTGGTTATCCTTAGTTTGTTAGCTTCGACAAGTCGAGTTAGAACAAGGCTAGACGAAGGTAAAAGACGGGAGAATGATAAGTTGGAAATGGTAATCCTTTAGTAAAAAATAAAAAATAAAAACAAAAAACAAAAAAGGGGTGGACGATAGCTGGCAGGTAAGGGAATGGTGTTATAGCATTATATCGTATGGCGTAAGGCATATGGAGGGAGCATGGCGGGGTATAGTTGAAAAGACAAGGTTAAGGGCATGTAAAAGTAAATATTCCGCAACTCTTGAGGGGTTCTTTTGTGTTAGTGGGGTAGGTACTAGACTGCTAACCTAGAATAATAGGTATTGTACCAACCTTCTAAGGTGCCTTAAGTAGGTACCTAGTTACCTAATGCAATTGTAACTAATATATTATCTTATCTTATATCTTCCCACCTGGGATGTTTGTCTACCGGAGGGATTCCCTTTCTTAAAATGATAAAAGAAGACGAAAGATAGGATCCGCAAGAGGTAAGACGGGACGTAAGGCGAAAGAGGGAAGAAAAGCTAGTGGAGATTTGAACTGAAATCTAGAAAGTTTAAGGTGACCCATAATGGTCCATAATCCAGCTTCAACTGAGACCTTTCAACTGAGACGGACCCTTCCCGAAGATCCAAAAAAAAAAGAGCATTGCTACCTACCTCAGGTGCTAGGTAAGTGCTGATAGGTAGGTAGGTACTTATACTACCGACATATACCTATTAACTTACATACATATTGGATGTATATTACATGTAGTTGACCTGATAGGATCTATTAGGTATATGTATAAAATACCTACATATGTACATTATGTACATTACATATGCCGCACCTTATTTAGCTCAACTGCATGCCTTCAAGGTACCTAATATATCGCACTACATAAGGGTATTGTAGGATGCAAGTACCTAAATCCCGTATTCTTCGTGGTGGCACCGCATAACCTGAAACGCCCATCTTTCCTACCTGCAGCTACCTTTCTCCAGAACGTACCTATGAGAGGCGAGCTGCTAACCGGAAATATCCTAACCAAGGGAACATCTCCCGAGCATTTACACCCTCGGCTTAACGTGGCTGCAGGCTCCGTCACTAGGTACCTAACTCTATATATCAGAATACCAATCACGAATAACGCATCGCATATTATAGCATATTTTAGACATCCGTATATTAATCTGCGTGCTATAATAAGTAGTAATAGTTATTATATTAAATAATTGCATGTAAATATATGAGCGGTTATAAATGGTAAATAATGTATACAAAGAAAAAAAAAACATAATAAATAAATAAAAGGCAAAAATAAATAAACGCATGGATAAGACTACCACGCTTATAAGTATTCGATTCGTATAGATTGCCTAAGGTATCGTAGCTATCATATACACCCTAAACGCCTTACCAATGCCCATCATAACCATATAGTACAATAGTACCTCGATATGTTCGTCATCCGCCATTAACCTTGAACCCCTCCGTGAAACCTAGCGTCGGCCCCGACTCTCCGCCTGGTATAGTTCCTTTTTGATATCGAAGAACATATCCTCGATCTTATTCACCTCGTCTCGAGTTAACGTCGCCGTACGGAGACCCTCGAGGCCACCCTTGAGAGCATCCATAATCTTCTCCGCTGCTGATCTCTCCACAGCCGCTTCTTCTACCAGACGGGGCTGCTCCGATTCAACCTCGACCGCTTTTCCTGTAACCTCTTCCTCCACTTGATCCACTATATTATCTACCATGTTGACATCTGCATCTACGAGAGATGCGTCGTCCTCCGGTATATCCGTAGGGATGAGCTCGACTTCTGACTGCTGAGACGCTTCCGTGATTATCTGCAAAGTGACCGCCTCAGTATCGGATTCGCGCTCGACAAGGCTGTCATCGAACCCCACAGGTGAGGAACTTCGTTGAGCAGGTTCTAAGACTGGCGGTTCTTGTCTCGCTAGATCCTGTGAGCCAAAAGTAATAATCGTGTCTAACTCCATCGAGGTATTGACTTCGGTATTAATTTCGGTTGTATCCTCTTCGGTATTCTCGGAAACTTGGCTGTTAGGTACCGACTCGACATCTGCGTCCTTGTGATGCCGCCGCTTCTTTTGGCTGCTGCCTGGCTCCTGATTCTTTTCTGCATTTCGCTTCCGCTTCCTTTTCGACCTCTTATTTGGTGAATGAGAGCTCTCCACCTCTACAGACACTTCCGCAGACGACGAGGGGATGACGGGCGGTGGTTGAATGCTCTCGTCGTCCTTGGATTTAGACCTGGTGCGTGACCTCTTCGATTCCGCTCCTACCGTGATACATGCCTGAGGCTGTGTCTCGACTGCTTGAGGCTTCTCTGGAGATTCCGAGGCGAGCTTGGGCGTTAGGTCGCATTTCTTAGAATCTAGCTCGATGGCTAGACGTGCTAGGCTCCGCTCTTCGTCATCACTAAGCTCGAAAGAACGGTCCTTGGACTGAGAAGAAGACGGGTCATTTTGCGCGGTCTGAACGTTCTTGGATGTGTTGCTGCGGAGAGCTCGAGGCGATCGAGACGTTGGGCTGGCGAGAGAATCCACGAACACCTCGCGGTCAGACTGAGGGGAAGATTCCAAGAGCTTGCCCGAGCGAGTTTTCCGTGGGGTAGTCGGCCTTCTAGGAGTATTGGCCCTCCTAGACGTCCCATTTTCTACGCTGGCAGAAGCATGCTCAGGTTGAGATTCTGTAGCTTGGTCTTGGTTCTCCTGCTGAGCGGCTTCTGACATCTCCTCGCCATTTGCTGCGTCCTCTTGTTCCGATTGGCTTTCATCCAGGGGTGCTGCTTGTCGTTTTGTAGGAGATCCAGAGATAGGAGATGACAAGATAGGGAATTCTTGGAATAAGTTACTATTTCTGGATTGCGGCTTCATTTCTGCGAGTAGATTCCGCCGAGGCTCCGGCGGCGACGAGGGAATATCATCCGTCATATCGTGATCGAAATCGATCATAGGGGCTTGACCACGTCTGGGTGTAGGCGTGGATACGTAGGTCTCGAGGCCAGGATTTGGTTGCGGCGTCGAGGCGCGCACCTGTTCCGAAAGTCTCGTTTGGCCCAAGTCTTGATTATCTGTGTTGGCTCGAATATGAGAAAACATGGAGGCATTCTCGCGCTGTCTTTCGCGAACTTCCTTTTGGCGGTCTGTTAGGAATTGAGATTCCATTACATCCCGACTCGGAGAAGATGATTCAATAGATGCAAATTGAATTTGGGAATCGTCGTGTCTCGGTTTAGGAGTCGTGCTACGCCTAGCTGACCTCGGCCGAGGCAGCTTGGGAGTGGTAGCGAATCCCTGTTTAGAAGATAACGAAATTTGGACGGATCCGGGCGTTACGGTCCTCTTGGAAGAGGGTCGCTCCGCTCGAGGCGTATTCGGATGGCTTTGCCTATCGAGAGATGAATCTATAACCATTGAGTCATCCTGCGATTCTATGAATGTCGGCTCTTGCCCGCTAGATATGTAGCCAGAGAGGTCTACACCGGGAAGCACTATATCAACGTAAGAATGAATAGAGATGAGTACGGTTTTGAGCTTCTCCGGGTACTGAATCTCGTCAACATGTTCGAAAGCATTGTTCCACATAACGGCGGTATTATTAACAATATCTCTATGTTTGCTCTGAAACGCTGAGCACAGCAGTTCCTCGATAGCGTCGAGTCGTAGGTTTTCTCGTGAATCTGGATCTAGAAATACACTAGATATTTGATCCCATAGAATTCCAACCTGTTACTTGTTAGTGCTATATGTGGAAATTAGAAAGGAACGTGTTACTAACAGCTTTGGACACGGCCGTCGATTCCGTACTGCTAAATTGAGCGTTCGCGTCTTGAATCCAAAGACCGATACCGTGTTGCAATTGTGATATTGATTTAAACACCAAGGAGCGACTGCATCGCATTAGGAAGTTACCAATCTCGGTAAGTAAGTTTACAATGATCTCGTTGGGGTCGTAATGCTCAATGTGCAAATACGAAGCTTCCAGCAGGCGGCTTGCGAGGCGGTAAAGATTGTCGAAGGGGTCGAAAGAAGCAGGTCTCGAACCGGCAATAGAAGTACCCCACAGACGTCGCCGCGCAGCGTCCAGCGCCTGGCGATCCTTTGGGGGCGTCGCACGAGAGATTAAATCGATACCGACCTTGAAATGAACAGACAATATTATATTGTTATCAGGCGAAGAGTAGAGCTCCAGGAAATGTTTAGCTAAAGGATCAATCGCCACGATGGCTAGCCCCGCGTTGCCAGTCTCAGCGAAGACTCGAGTCGACAACGATTGGAAGAGCGAGTCCCAATACCCCCAAGGTAGACGAGGTGTAGACTTGAACCCTCTTTCCAAGTGCTTCATAACCTCGCGGTACTCGTGGCCGATTGTTGTCGACTCGCTTCCAGAGCTGTTGGCGAGATGGCTGGACTGGCTGCTATCTAGAGATAAGGAGAGGATATCGGATATGAAAACCCATGGTCCATATGGAGAGGGGTCGTCAGTAGGTAACGTCTGTATTAGTTCGCGGGCTAGTTCAATCTTCCCGCGGGAGGAAGAACGAGAGATTACAAAGGGATCAAAGACAACTCTGATTAGATTTAGCAAACCCTCATCGTCCGGAATATTACGAGGTAGCGTAGAAAGGATAGAAAATAAATGATGAAGAGGAGTCCGTGTCAAGCCTTGGCCCCTTCCCGAACGATGAGAAGGAGTCGCGACTGGAACGAACAAATTTTGCTTGTTTAGGGAGAGAAGCTTTTCGGTAAAAGGCAGCAAGCCCAAAGACTCTATAATTGACCAGAGGTATACTTGCGTTGCATCCAGGAATCGCTGTTGTAATTCGGGTTGGGCGTCTGGGCTGGCAAGTCCCTGATTCCATATCCTTGCGAGTACAGTGAAAGCATGTGCCATAAATGTCGCCGTGTCGGTGGATACCTTGACCTCCTTGGACGCGGCGGCCGCCACGGCGTTTACGAGGGTTCGCCAGAGCTTGCAGGAGACGGATTCCGGGTCTGCTAGATCTATAAATGTCTCGTTTAAGATAGGCTCCACGACAGCAAACACTCTCGCCGCGTTTCGTCTGACCCATTTCGGATCTAGGGCCGGTAGCTCGTCTGGTTTTGCCAACGGACTTTCGGCGATGCGATCTTCCTTCCATAACCGGGGGGTTGAGGAGTTAAATAGCCCGGTTAATATCAGAGCTGCTTGTGATAGATTGCCAGAGGACACAGGTGTGTGCTTCTCGGCCTGCTTAGTATCCACCTCGGGAAAAGCCAGTTGCTGAATCATAGGTTTTACGCACGCATCCCAATAACTGTCAACGTGTGTCGTACTCGAGTTGGGCTTGAAGACATAATAGTAGAGGTTACAGACGCTAGCTATGGCAATCCTCCGCAGTTCTTCCAACTGTTTACTGCTGCCCTTTCTCTTTAGCTGACTGATGAGGGGTTGGCACGCGGTATTGACGTATCTCGAAAGAGACAACTCGTACAGCTGTAGAATGTAGATAAGCCTATTCCAAGCATAATTTGCCTCGAGCTTAGTATGGTAATCTCCGCTGTTGAAACACCGTTGGATTATCTTCAGCCATGTGTTGAAGTACTCCCACCTTTCAACAGGACACCTAAGGAGAAGAATCACGACGCTCCAGATTTGAGGGACAAATACAGACTCGGACTTGTCCTTTGTCATGTTCATCAACCTTTGGGTATAGTAATCCACATACTTCATGTCGTCAGCTTCCATTTGCAAGATCTCCATGACTCTTCTGGATAGCTGCTTCTCTTTGCCGACTGTGAAGCTAGCTTCGAGACCCAGCGCGATAGCTGCGGCGCGGGTTTCCTTCAAGCTACTAAGCATATCGACGAATAGATCTAGGAGCCAGTCTGAGTGGGCGACCATGTGAGACCTTGACTGCTTGATTAATCTTCGATATATCAATATGCGAGACATGACGATGCTTTTCCCTTTGATGTGATCTTCTATCTTGTGGAGTGAAGTTACCAGCCGGCCGACACGATCCGATGTCATGACCTTCGCCGAGAAATCTTGGGAGGCTACGACTTGCATCAGATGCCTCACAACGTCCTTGGGCACAGAAGCGTCCTCGAAGGATCTAATGCAATGGTCGATGATAAAGACGCCAAACTCGGATGACAACGTGGAAGCGATACCAGGGAAGTGAAAAAAGGTACAGAGTAGAGTGAGGGCGTGGTTCACCATAGACGAGTCGAAATTCTCGTTGGAAGCTTTTGTCACGATATCTCGTTGTATAAACTGGGTAAGCAAACTCATCTTGTCCTGGAGAGCGAAGCGATCGGGCAGATTATTCGACGCTTTCAACGACTGGGCTAATATCGTATACGCATCAATTTTAGAGTCTCTATCCGCTCCAGCGAGCTGTTTTATGGTTGAATCTAACATGGCTACAATATTGACTTGATCGCCAGAGGCTAACGAGTGCGGAGGGTGGTGAGGAGCAGGACTCGAAGTCTGCTTCAGGATAGACTTGATCGGTTTGACTGAGACTGCCGACGAAGGGACAGAGGCTGGCGTGGTCTGCTTTCGCGCATTTTCCTTGTCCGCATAAGTTGGGGCTTCTCGATACTCGGCTTGCGCCAAGAATCCGACCCTCTTTGACGATCTTCGAGAGCTGGTATCGGTAAGATTGGTGGGATCGGGAGAGTAGCTCGGAGGGGTGTGGAGGTTTAGTCTGGTATCGACAGGTTGATTAGAGAGTGCGAGCTTCGAGTATGAATCCGTATCCTGCTTCTTGTCTCGAGGTGGTGTTGGTGGTCTTATAGGCAAAGAATCCGAACTTTTTGGAACAGGTGCTATTTGCGATACCATGGCTACTCTAGCCTACAACTCCCACTGGGCAAACAATGACCCAGATCTCCCAGAAATAGAGATATCATGCGCTATACGAACCGAACGACATCAATAAAATTTCAATTCCAAGGGCTTAAACTCCGACAATATTCAATGAGTGGTGGAAGAGAGATAATGAATGAACGAGATAACCTCAAAAACAGTTTGATCGGGTGTGTGGTCGGATACAGCAAATTGCGATTATGTCTGGATATGTTCGGATGGTTAAGGCGGACCCCCTTGACCATTTACTTTACTATTTGATATTGGGAAATGGGAATAAAAAGCTGGGGACGCGTCGCGGTTAGCTTTTTCGCGTAGTTTCTGTCAAATTGAACGCGAGAAGCTCGGGCCTCCACTTAAACCTTCAAGCCCCGCGTTTAGTACAAGTATTTTTACGGGTACCGTACGTACCAATGTACAATAACTAGGTACTGAGATACTTAGGTATGGACCTACCTAGCGCATACAGAAATGGTACATCAGTACCTACACGCTTAATACATGTTGCCAGCTGCCCAGGTTGCTCACACCCATAGTGTAGAAAGTAGAACATGCGCTATCCTTGTACGCTCATTACTTGACTCTATTAATAATTCTTAGTCGATTTTCTCACAAGGGAATAGCCTCGTGATACAACTACGTCAAAAGCCTTTATAGAGAAGGTAGCTTGTATAATTTTAAGTACAACCTAGTTCTCAAGCTTACGAATCCCTTCGTATACCTACCTAGGTACCTTAGGTAGGTGTCTTAATCATATGTTGGTCTTGAACATTTCTTTACACAGGTCGAACAGATTCGCTATCAGATCAAGGTTGACGATATATAGTGCCCAAGTAGGTAGGTAATACTATCTCAAATTCTCAATCTCACAACCCATTCGCTTTGAACAGTTTGCTTCCTATCCGGCTTTTGTTGCCTCGTATCCTTGATATCTCATATGCATCCAAGTTCTGATTTACTGGTATACGGTTGTCTATCGCACCACCCTCACATTATTTCTTTAGTCTCTTCGGTCTCAGTCCAGCCGGTCCAGGAGATATTCTCATCATTGCGTAACCGGCTAAGCAACCTCGAGACTCGTTGGTTTCTCTACAGATGTCGCAACTCAGCCAACAGGCACTTGCGGCAGCCGCCCTTAGAGGTCCTGGTTAGTACTTGAAGCCCTTCTAAAATGGTATATAGCTGATCGTGAATATAGCAAAGCTAGCTGCAGTCACAAACCTGGTGGGAAAACTATCGCAAGATTTAGATTCTAACAACCTATCACCTCAAGGTAAGGTGCTATAGTAAACCCATCTAGTTTTCTTATTTAACATTTATTACTTTCAGAGCGCGACTCCGCCTTGGAGGAGCTTAAGATACATGGCAGAGATCCTCAGAATGCAGATCCCATATTTACAAAGGAGGCAAGTCAAGAAGCCACCATATAAAAGTCCATAAGCTCACAAACACTAGGGCATATCGATGCTCGCTCGGCACGCATTTGATAGTTCATCTAGCACCACGTCTAGAAATGCCCTGCGGGTTCTCTGCAATACGCTCTTTCTAAAAGAAGAGACTCGTCAGACCTTCGTCGACCTAGGTTACGAAGCTAAATTATGTGAAAAGTTGCAGAGCGATAACCTCGATGACGAATTCCTAGTTTCGAGGATACTCTTCCTGACAACTTATGGTACAAACACGGACCTGGTTAAGCTCATCGACCAGCATTATCTAGCAGATACTATCAATGCGAATCTTGAACGCCACGCCACGCGTCGCGCCGCCGGAATCCCGGCGACGGACCCCATGGAAGACATGGCGCTTACAGAGACGCTTAAGCTCCTGTTCAATATTACCCACCACTGCAAAGACCGGGTTTCCTCATTCACCGCAGCCGTGCCTCACATTGTCACCTTGTTGTGTGAAGGCTCGACCCGGGTTCAAAAACCACTGGATTCGCCCACCGGCCAGCTAATCAATGCCCTCCTTAACTTAGACGTCGCTACCGAAGAAGCCAGGGCATCAATTTTCCCCCAGAGTGAGCCTTGCGTGCTAGCCAACCGCCTAGTTGCTCTACTATCTGCCTCGACCCAAGCTTATACGAACGAAGACCTAGAACCATCGGTCACGCCCTTGGTTAGTGTAATCCGTGAAATCCACGAGCACGCGCCTGCGGATGTAAAGAAATATATACGTGCCAATCTTTTACCAACTGAGAAAGATAGAACCGAAGTCCTCGGGCGGACTAGCACCTTGCCCTCTTGGCTCTTGAAGAATTCAACGAACCCGCTGACCCCCCAGCTGCGGGAGGTTATATCCAATTTGTTATTTGATATGTCTGACAGGGATCCATCAACGTTTGTCGAGAACGTGGGGTACGGCTTCGCCTCCGGGTTCCTATTCAACAGGAACTTGCCTGTTCCCGATAATGCCTCGGAAGCGTTCAGCACTGCTACAGGTGGCCCCAGCAGACCCGTTAACCCCATCACTGGCCAGTTCTTGGATGCCGAGAGACAGCCCGAGGAACCTAGAATGACCGAGGCCGAAAAAGAAAGGGAGGCAGAACGATTATTCGTCTTGTTTGAAAGGTAAGTTTTATTTTCATATCTACCATATCCACCATATCTACCATATATAGGGGGCGAGAGAGATCAGCTGACTTTCTATCAGGTTACGAGCGAATGGTGTTATTTCTGCCGAGAATCCGGTGCGAACAGCCGTTCAAGAGGGCCGGTTTGAAGAACTACCGGATGATTACCACGAAGATTCCGATTGAGCTAATACCCCGAAAGTCCCGGATTGAGTTCCCGGGACAATCCGCCCAAAATCCGATCGATACGGGGTAGAGTTGGTTATATACCTACCTAGGTACCTATCTATGAAGATTATTAGCTTACGTAACCTAGGAAGGTCTTAATGATAGCTAATACTATTTCGAGATTTAATATTGCCTAGCCTTAGAAGAGTAGTAGCCTGTTTGCCTTGTCAATTCATAATACCTTGAATACGGAGACTTAGTTGTTTGACCAAGGTACCTAGGTAGGCAGCGCTTAACGCGGTTTTATTCAGTGACTCATATAAAATAGAACCTTATTTAAATAATGTTAAATCAGGCAGTCGACCGTTATCACTTACTACGTACCTAGGTATAATGTAGGTACCTACCTAGATACCAGGTATGTAGTAACGTGTAGGAGGCAGTCACCAACTTACGCATCTTAGGCAAGGCTTCCAGTACACCACGGAACAATCTTATCATTTTCGTACAATATTTTTATGAATGAATACTAATTACACGGTTGTGGTTGGAGGTGTTATTGAAAGAAAAGAAGATGTGGTGACTGCGACAAGTGGAAACCTGTAGAGCTCGACAGGTTGCATATTTAGTCACATAGAACTAGTTGAGCTTCTAAGCACGGTATATTTTAATAGTACCTGAATTTCTCCTGTTTATCTCGCGCAGTCACTTCAAAATACGCGACTTGTACCTGAAAGCGTTTATAAATACATACCTACCTAGGTAGCTACCTACCTAAGGTATCCAGACTTGGGATTGGCCCCTAGCAACAACATCTTTGGCAGGTACGAAGCAACTAGCAGTTTCCTTCTTTCAATCTTTCTAATAAATAATTCAAATTGTTAATTGTCATTACCTTTTTCATCCTAAACAAATTTATCTTAAACAACTTTTTTTCATCAATCCTATTGGCCAAGTCGATACCCTCCTCAACTATCCACAGCTATCCACAACAAGCTTCCAAGACAAGCTTTCTAGATATCGGTAAGCAACGACACCCATAATATACTCTACGCAACTTAATATTCATCGATAAAATAGCGTTTCTGTGGTTAGAATGGCGCCTACCCGACGCGCGCGCGCCGCCAGTTCTGCCAGCAAGAAGCCTCAACGTCTTCTTCGCTCTGCTTCCCGAGGCATGGACATCGATCTTCCCGAGCCCCAACGTCCCAAGCGTCGCAGTACCATTGTACATATGATGCCTGTCAAAGAGGGATCTCCAGACGATGCCCAAGACAATGGCGGAAGCCAGTGGGATTGGGAAGAAGAGTCTCCCTGCAAGAAATACCAGCACAAATTGGCAGAGGGTGCCGCCGAGACTAGCACCAACGATGGAAATGGAGTCACCAACCGACTTGTTCGTAAGTCTGCACGGATTCAAGAGAAGGCCGTCGAACCAGTGGTGGATGACGACATTAGGCCTGTTCGTAAGGCTAGTAAACTCGCCGTCGTCCTTGAAGTAGCACCCAAAGCCGAGAAGAAAAGTACGCAGGCCCTTCGCCGATCAACTCGAGCCGCTGCTGCCACCGCTATTACCCGTATTTCGGAGGCGATTGTAGGTAATTTCGCCCCCTGACATAAGCATATACCGAATACTAAAAAATCATAGCACAAAAGACGCAACGTCGCACCCGTCAAGCGCGCCATACTAAAGCCCAAGGTAAAGGGTGTTCGCCGTCGCGGCCGACCCCCAGGCGCCAAGAGAGAATGGCTTGTCGAAAAGATCATGGACATCCGTAAGAAGAAGGCTCGAGGCACCGAATACCTCGTCAAGTGGACCGGTTTCTCCGACGAAGATAGTACTTGGGAGCCCGAGGAACACCTAGAGCACTGCCACCTCAAGGTTACCCAGTTCAACTCATCTCTTGCGAGTAAGAAGTGAACTCGGAATGCGAGATGCTTCCGGCCCCGATAGGCTGTCTTTGATTTGCCAACGTGTCCCACGAGTATGGTGGCCCGTAACGACGGAGTCCAGGCGAATAGGTGTTAGATAGGTTGCTTCTTTTGCTGGTTGTCTTTTTAGGAAGGTTAATCTGTGCTTCATATTGTTGAGGGGATTAAGTACTTTGTACTTTCAGGGCTACCTTGCGCTTCCATTTATACCATGTGGTTGTCGAGGATGGTAGCTAGATAGCCACGATAGTTAGTCTTTGCTCTCCCTGACAATTGATGTTGAGGGTTGATAGCAAGATAGTAAGGAATTTCTTTTCCTCTTACCCTTCCCTATTTCGTCTCGAAAATGATGGGCAGCCTTTGGCTCGGCAGTGATGATTAGTGTATGAGCCATATGAATACTCGTAGTGTAGATAATGAAGGATGCATTGTAATGACTAGAGTGCTTGTCCTTCTGGGTGACGAACCTACTTCGTATTAAGCATTGTAAAAATTATAGCAGACCGGTCGTTTCCAGGGGCAAAAGAGAACGCCACAAGTTACACAGCAGTTATCACATGTAACCAGGATGTTCGAAAGAGCTTATATCATCGTGAAAGTGGCTTGGCTTGTTACACGAATTATGTCTATGTTCTTATCGTTAGGTTGCCAACCCCCATAACAACTTGATGTCTTTTGGAATGAACAAAGGACTAGTAGGTACACTATTGCTTGTTATTTTGAACTTATCTTTATTAAGATCTCGGGTATGCGTCTAATTCAAATAGGGCCTCATAAATGATATTTTGCGGTATCACAGTAACGACATTTTATGTTTTCTCATTGGCGATACCTACCTAGGTATTAATTAATTTATTTGGCTAGCTACACGGGTTTCAACGTACCAGCCACAGTTTATGTACCCGAGCCTTAGTCGCTACCTCCCTAAGTACCCTAAGTAACCTCCAGGCCTTAGGCTCAAGCGCTAATTTAGATCAGGCCTAGCGACGCTTGGCAAGTCCAGCTGACACTGCCAACTTAGACATTTCCTGACCAGTATTACGTACCGTGGCGTGTTATTTTTAAATAATTTCTGTAAGCCCTGCTGGAAATTCTATTTTATCTCAGCCTCACCAGGTCCCTTTTTTTCTTATCGAGTCTGTGTATCTGGCCTCAATATTGACACACAAGTACTACAGAGAGCTAGATCCCTGGTAACTACCTACCTACTGCGATAACCAGTAAACAAAAGAAGTTGCGATGGAAGCTCTAAAATCCGCTCTGCAGCCCTTGCAGCCCTTGACGAATAGCTTACCTGCTCCCATTCGTGACCTAGGCGTATCCATCATCGGCGAGACTTGTTACAAGACGTTGATCGTTGATCTCGACCCCACTGATTCGGAATGTCTCAAGTTGGCCATCTCAAAGGGTCTGGGTATCGGTATCATCGGCGCATCGTCTATTGTCAAGGTTCCTCAGATCCTTAAGCTCGTCCGGTCGCAGTCTTCGTCCGGTGTCAGCTTTCTATCGTATCTGCTCGAAACCTCGTCCTACCTCATCTCGCTCGCCTACAACTTCCGCAACGACTTCCCCTTCAGCACCTACGGCGAGACTGCCTTGATCCTCGGTCAGAATGTCATCATCACCGTCCTCGTTCTGAACTACAGCGGTAGAGCTAGCATGGCAGCGCTATTTGTCGCTGCTTTGGCCACGAGCGTCGTCACGTTGTTTAGCCGTTCGATACTCGATATGCAGACCCTTAAATATCTGCAAGGCGGCGCGGGAGTCCTAAGCGTAGCTAGCAAGATACCCCAGATCGCTGCTATCTACCAGGCAGGCGGCACGGGCCAGCTCAGCGCATTTACGGTAAGTCCCTCTTATAGGTTGTGCTTGAATCCTGAAGATTTCAACATGATCGTTGATCGTGTCTTTCGAGTGGAGATATCTCCACACACAAATCGACAAGCTTTTTGTCAGTATGCGAGTAAGTCAAGCTAACTTGAAATGTAGGTCTTCAATTATCTTGTCGGATCGCTCTCCCGGATCTTTACGACGTTGCAGGAGGTGGACGACAAGCTGATCTTATACGGTTTCATAGCAGGCTTTGCGCTAAATTTGGTCTTGGCCGCGCAGATGGTGTACTATTGGAATGCGCCATCAGCCAAGGCTAAAGGGAAGATGAAGGAGGCTGCTCCGGTTCCAGCCTCCGCTCGGAGTACTGGCGCCTCTACAGCTACTCCCAAAAGCAAGGGGCCGTCGACGAGACGCAGGGGTTAAAATATTGTTGTACCCCGGAGCCGACTTTGTTGAGTACCTAGGCAGGAGTGAAATTTTTAGACGTCCTATATTGTAATACACGTATGTTATATCACGGCTTCTTACTTGTTCTACCGTACTTGGTACCGAAGTGGCCCTTATCAAGGCTTTGACATGTCATGTGCTACTAAATCCCCGTACCGGGCTTGGCCTGCGGCCTACCGTTATTTATCAACTGGAAAAAAAAAAAGAGAAGAAGAACCTGGCAGAGTTATCTGCCAGTCTGCATGGTTAGGCGCCGTGAGCAGCATAATAATATCTACATATCTAATATGCAAGCAAAAAAAAAAAAAAAAAACTCTTTCGACTCCGCTTCCGGATCTATTCGGGAAATGGATCAGTCATGGGAAGACGGCAAGCTGGTAGTATGTGAAGGATTCGAGACCGATAGCCGACGCAGATCGGACTTGGTAGTCACATCGAATTTGTTGTTGGTCATGGATTTGCTGATAGCCTGCCTGAGATGTGGTTGAACTAGGTTTTTAGCTCTGCTTTGCTGTATCGCCACGTTTGCCTTTTTTATTTTATTTTATTTTTCATTCCCGCTGTTTTTGAAACATGCTCGAGTCGATCTTTTCGACGGATGCCCGCACATTGTTTGACCTGGTGACTTGAGAAGGTTTCTTTGAAGGATGTGAATGTCTTTGTTGCCAGGTACGAGAGAAGGTTAAAAACTTAAAGCCCAAAACAGATGAAAATGATGCAAGACGGTCTCGCGCAAGCTGCGTGGACTCTGACGTGATTGGGGCTGATGTAATTCATTTTTATTAGTGACGGTACGGATGGTACGTCAATATACAATATCTATATGCGAATGTAATGGGAATGTACTCGGTACTGTATGGAAATGCTACGGAATTAGATACCAGGATATATGTACCTATGTAATAATATGGATGTCAACCCGTCTTGGTTCTATTAATATGCGACATCATGATAACGACTACGGTATATCCAAGATAGAATCCCCAGATTTCCCAGGATCCATTTTAGTCTGAATAGCTTATCCATTATTCAGGCGTTAAAGGAAACAATAAAAGTCGTGCGACAAGGGGCACGAGGATATGTATTCTGTATGCATACGCCGCGGGGTGTCTTTGATAAATGCGTTCTCACCTGTACCCCTTGCATTGCCGAGCGAATCACGCACACGACGAAGTTCCGAATGTGGAAAAGGCGGATGGGATAAATCCTTTTGATAGGTCGAGCGGATGCGGGCCCCCCTGAGCCAACACCTTTCTAGGTATAGCGGTAGGGTACTCTTATCAATAGAAAAAGGTGGTAGAAATGCACGATGTAAGGTAAAAGAGCTGCTCCACGGGGAAAAACAGCGGTGTCTCTTAGCGTACTTTTCGCCATCGTTAGCTGTGATTACGCCAGTCAAAGATCCGATTTATCTGTCCCACAAACCATCTTGCTAACAATAAATCTGAGCATTTTTACGGATTCCTACACGAGAGATGCTTGTTCGCTTGCTTTTACTATATTTTACGTACATATCTACACGCATACATATACGTATACTAGGTAGGTAGGTAGTACTTATACGGATACATACCTAGGTAGTCATTTATACACAACACATGGCTTACATACCACACAGTACAGCTCACCACATATCGCCGGGGATGACTTCTATCATCCCCAGTCTTGGCCTTTTGAATAGTCTTCCCCGTAGCACGTTCTCCTCGTTTCTCCTCGTAGTCACCTTGTAGCAGTAACTCGCTCCGACTGATTCCTACTGGCTCCTTGTAAGTCCTGCACCTTTAGCCAGCTCCACGATCTTCATCTCCGATAGTGCCTAGATTAGACACTTTGACAGCCTGTTGGGCTCTTAGTAGCTCCTAGTCACTCTTTAGACTAGTTATCTTTATAAACAAGCCCCGTCTCCCACACCTCTTTCTTCTTCTCTTGTCTTCTCTATTCTCTATATCTTCCTCTACTACTATAGATCCTTGTACATCAGCTGAGCCGGTCTTTTTTAAGCCAACTGTGCTCAGTCTTGTCCAGGCTCTTTTCCCTTAACACATCTCAGCCTTATAATACCAGAATGGCTCCCGATATCAATTCTCTACCACGGTCAGGGCTTAGTCACGATGGTCCCCGTCAAGCGGCTCCACAGGTGGCCAATGGTATCAATGGTACCAACGGCTCGTCCGAGAAGCCTCCCAATATTCTCTTCCTCATGGCAGATCAGTTAGCTGCTCCCTTGCTCAAGATATACAACCCGGAGTCTCAGATCAAGACTCCCAACCTTGACGCCTTAGCAGCCAAGTCTGTCCAATTCGACTCCGCATACTGCCCCTCTCCTCTCTGCGCCCCATCCCGCATGAGCTTGATCTCCGGTCAGTTACCCATGAAAATTGGGGCGTACGACAACGCCTCCCAGATCGGAAGCGATGTGCCCACTTATGCCCACTATCTGCGTCTGAAGGGCTATCATACTGCTTTGGCCGGCAAAATGCATTTCGTAGGGGACCAACTCCACGGTTATGAAACTCGTCTTACCAGCGATATTTATCCTGGAGACTTTGGTTGGGCCGTGAACTGGGATGAGCCGGATAGGCGCCTCGAGTGGTATCACAACGCGAGTTCCATCCTCCAGGCAGGCACCTGCGTCCGTAGCAACCAATTGGACTATGATGAAGAGGTCATGTACAGATCAACTCAATTTCTCTACGACCAGGTCCGTGAAGGGCCGGACTCGAGGCCGTTCTGCTTGACAGTCTCCCTCACTCACCCCCATGACCCGTACACCATCGAAGAAAAGTACTGGGACCTCTACGAAGACGTAGACATTGAGCTTCCCAAGGTCAAGATTCCCAAGGAGGAACAAGATGCCCACAGCAAGCGGCTGATGAAGGTATGCGACCTCTGGGACGAAGACTTCACAGACGAGCAAATTAAGCGAGCTCGAAGAGCGTACTACGGTGCTGTTAGCTACGTTGACGACTGTATCGGACGTATTCTTCGTGTACTCAAGAACTGCCGACTTGACGAGAACACCATAATCGTCTTCAGCGGGGACCACGGTGATATGCTTGGAGAACGCGGTTTGTGGTAAGTTAGAACTATGCATTAGAGTCGAGGAAATAATTGCTAATCTATTATACAGGTACAAGATGAGCTACTTCGAGTCGTCCGTGCGAGTACCCCTCTTGGTCTCCGACCCTCGGCGTTTCGCCCCTCATCGTGTAAAGCAGAATGTGTCAACTTTGGACATTCTTCCGACGCTGTGCGACCTCGTCGGTACTAAGCCTACTCCCGGTCTACCCATGGACGGTCTTTCCCTCCTCCCCCACCTAGAGGGTAGAGAGGGCCACGATACCGTGATTGCCGAGTACACGGGTGAAGGAACTATTAGCCCTTACATGATGATTCGTCGCGGTCCCTGGAAGTATATTACCTGCCCAACCGACCCGCCGCAGCTTTACAACCTCGAGCGCGACCCTCTCGAACTTGTTAACCTAGCACAGCTCGTTAACAAGAAGGAGGCTCTTACACCTGAAGAAGAAGAATCCAAAGAGAAGTTCGAGAAGTTCGAGATCGAGGCCAAGGCCCGATGGGATTTCGATGCCATCACACAAAAAGTGCTACTATCGCAACGGACAAGGAGACTTGTGTGGGATGCCTTAAACAAGGGCAAGTTCGAGGCGTGGGACTACAACCCTGGAGATAACGGCACTTCAAAGTAAGGAATATCCCTAATCTATCTTGAAAGATACTCGAGGCTAACAATCATACCCAGATATATTCGATCCTTCTTACCTCTTGACGACCTGGAACGTCGTGCTAGATACCCCCCTGTCGATAAGTACGGCCGGGAGACCGGAAGAGTTATCATCGACCAAGCAGGTTCGCATGGCGAGTAGCCACATAAGTTATATGACTCCGCTTGTGATACGGAATGCGACGTGGATGTTTTGTGTTTTCTTTTTTTTTTCTAGATGGGGATTAATGAGGGCCTGGCTAGGTGGTGATGCATCTACGGCGCCTAAAGCACATTTTAAGGACAAATTCCAGTCCAAAAATCGTGATGGATTTTTTGACAAGTATTTTAGCGACGAGTTACGGATGGATGATTTCATGGGATTGAAAAGAAAATTAACAATGATGCGCTAAGATACCTTATGTTACCTATCTTTTTGAGAAAACTGCGTTAATTTAAGAAGTCGATAGGCAATTGAGAACTCAACCAAATCTTTTTTTTATTTTTTTAGTTTTTTCCCTCTCCCTCTATCTGCCCGTGCTATCACATGCAGTAATCGAATACCTAAATGCGACGTCAGTGGACCCTGAAAATCGTGGATTGATAAGGAGCATACCCATGTCAAAAGTGGGTTTTTCGTACATGTTACATTCGGCTGTCGGAACTCGGGGGTTCTAATTATCATCTAGAGGGTGTCCATTTAATAAATGGCGGGAGGATCCCGTCCGTACAACTTGTGCTTGTGCAACTTCTAGAACCTGCAGTAAACGGAAGAGTCCGTACATACATGGATGTACCTAAGTACTTATAAGTATACGTACCAAAAGGCGGGCGGCACTGGTACAAATGCGATTATCATTTGTCAATTGGAGGAAGCTCTTCCATAATTCAATCTTCAACATCGCATCGCATTTGACACCCAAACCCGAGTTTTTGATATCCAACCCAACTAGAAAATCTCTCAATTAGTATAAAATACATACTATACAGCCCGTACATTGAAAACGTCACATTGTCGCCTATCGTCAATAGAATCATGGCGTCGCTTAACCTTACCCAGGATGAGTTCAGAGCTATCGAGCAGACGCGGCAGCGGCTCGCGCAGATATCTAGTAGTATCGCCAGCCTTAAATCCGACGTCTTCATGAGCAACCCGCTGCCTAGCTTGTGTGTGACCCTTCTATGCTGTTATTTGGCTTACGCGGACGCTTATTAATCCTCATCGCAGAGAATCGCTCCAAACCCACACCGAAGTCCTGCAAAGTATGATACAGAGCCTTATCAGCGTCACGTCGCCTGCCGCCGAGACCTTCAGCCGCATTGCCGTGCACCCCTCAACCAACTTTCCCGGACGCACCCAAGAGATGATACTTCAAAGATTGTTACGTAAGAAGCCGGAACCAGATATCGCAACGTCTATGGACGAAGGAAGAAATATGGTTGCCGGCCTCGTTCCATCATCCAGTTCTCAAGGTCTTATAGATACGAGTACGGGCACTACCAATGGACCAGAAGAAGAGTTAGAAAATATATGGATTTCCGTGCGCGACTTCTGCGAGGAACGTATGAGAGATTACGTGATAAACGAAGGAAATGACATGTTTACAGAAGAGGAGCGCGAGCGGGGTGTCGAGAACGTGCGAACGGGACTTAGAAGATCGCTTGAGGATGAAGAAGACGAGGACGAGGACGAGGACGAAGAAGGAGGACGTGGGACTAATCAAAAACAGGACGACGATGTTATGATTATAGATCGTCCACTTCCACCTCCGGCACCTTCGGTTGTGACCCAAGAAGTCGAGGGCATGACGCTAGAGAACATTATGCGTTTTGCAGCTAGAGGAGAGTTTGTTATTCGCTAAGACCCATGCGAAGTTACGACGAAAAGTCTACGGAGCCTTGCAGCGTTCTACGATATGACACCATCAAATTCAAAAGTGGTTGTTTGTATTGCTTGCGTGGCTACGAAAGTCGAGTTGGGTTTACGCGACATCCCCCTCGCCTCCGATCGCAGTCCGACGACGACGATCTGACAGCAAACGGGATATGGATGTCACGAGAAATAAGAGTAATTAAAGGGGTGATAATCTCCGGCTCCCATCCTCTATCTCCACATAAATATCGTATCTGACAGGAGGCTCTTGTTGGTAATATTGGTGATACTATCCCGACGCTACTCGCCGAGGGCGCCCGTTCAGCCCCCTGATCACAAAATGAGTAATTGATAGGTATTAAGCCAGCTGATTTCGTTACCGATTTCAAATTATTTGTCGCATTCAACTAATTGCATCGATAAGCGACGAAACATATTCGGATCACCGTGCTTTGAGCCTCATTGCAATATGCACATAAGCCGCAATATATAGTCGAGATTGGTTTTTAGTAAGACCGTCGCACGCATGATTATCACCGAGCCTCGTTGGCCGGTCACGGACGCATCTTGTGTGACCCGTTCAGCCCTATGAGAGGTCAGAGAAATCTCTAATCTCGGCCGTACGTAAGCGCGACGAGATCTGACTGCCTATGTACACGTTCGTTGAGCTACAGCATCTTAATTTGGAAATACCGAAGCGGCCCGATGGATGAGACCAGCGTGGGGTTAGGATGAAGAGCAGCGAATATCGCACAAAGTCGGATAGAGCAAATCCAGGAAGTTCACCCTTTTTAATCAAACCTGCGACTTCGAATCCTATATGTCTATGCAGTAATACCCAAGCGGCACAAGCTAATACGTGTTGAATCTCCAAAAGGGAGATCGAGAGTAAGGGAGCCCAATCGGAGGAAATTTGCTAGGATGTCCACGAACTGTGTTATTCGCTACGTTAATCATTTTCGGTGCTGACTCGCAGATTCGCACCCTTCCAAACGGCCCGCCGTCGTATTGCCGCGGGCTAGATGATGACGGGAAGCTGACGCCTAGAGCGGCTCTCGAAAGCGTGACTAGCCCTCCCTGTAAGCTGATGTTATATTCCAGCGGGTTTCCCACCTAGCCATTTTCCCTATTCCCATAGCCGGTCCAATGTCGCTGCTAACAGGCTAGCCCTTTGATTGGTCCCTGGCACATTTTTGATTGGCGGTCAGTGGCTGGCTGTTCATAACACGGCTCAGACAACGACTGGATTGGGTACAAGTCAGGGCGAAGGACACGGCAGCCCTGTTCATATCAAATCGCTCAGTATATATCCACCGTATAAACTACCGCTTCAGAAGCAGCGGAGTGACGTAGCTGCTCCCGCTACGATTTTATAAATATCTCTTCGTCCTGCCTCCCGCCACGTCTCGCAGACACCTGGCCGAATCCTGCTACCCCTTTCGCCTTTCGGTTGCATATCCTGCCAACCGCTCTAATTTTCGCTTGTTTAGCGTCTACATATAGCATCCCGGAACCGCCTTGATGGTATCCGTCCCAGACATGCTTCTGGACCAATTTGACGATTGCGACTGGGTCGGTGGAAATATTGCCGCGTGGGGATTCGGTGATTGTTCCGAACAAGGGGAAATTATGGCAAAGCCCGTTACTAATCCCGATCCAAGGCCTCTCAAGTTGGAAAACCTGAACAAAGAGACACTTTCCGACTTCGAGGCTCTAATGCTAGGAGAGATTTCAAGCGACGGGTGTTCGGAAGACGAAATGGATTCGGCCACCAGCTCCGAAGATGAAGGCTTCTTTCCGTTTATGGAATTACCCCTGGAAATTAGACTACAGATTTATCGTTGGCTACACCTGATGACGCCCATCCAGCTAACTCAGTTCGCGCCGTGGTACCCGAACCCCGTTTATCGTGCTTACCACGTCAAAGCTGTAGCGATGGACGCGGAAACAGATTCGTCGCGGCGTAACTTCGGGGTGCCGAAGGGGAACCAAATCCCGATAGCGGAGTATTCGCAACTACTCTCACCGTACCGGCCAAACTGCTACATGCCCACCTCGATGCTGATAGCGAATCGACAAATCTATCACGAGAGTAGGCATTTGCCATTCCTAGAAAACGAATTCGTATTTGTCAACTGGTTCACGTCCGGGTTATGGGCGGCGCGATCATTTCTTAAGAGGTTGCAGCCTTGGCAGCTGGCGATGCGATACGCTCGCCTAGAGCTTCTATCGCGAGATCTCATGGGGCGGTCCTTGGGAGAGTGGAAAGAACTATGCGAGGCTTGGGCTCCAGGGCTAAAGGGGTTAAGGCTGAAAATCCTAAGCGGGGGAGGCGGAGGAAGAGGAGGAGCAGGAGGTGGAATATCAACAGGAGGGATGTGGGTCGTAGCTGGACCGCCACAAAAAGGGGCTCTAACCGTAAGGATACGAGATTCGGACGGCAGCGCAGCAGGATGGATTGAGGGTGGCTTGAAGCTTTTAAAAAGACTTCAGTACCTAGAAGTTGAGCTCTCCGTCGCCGACTGGGATGCTAGAGCAAAGTTGGAGTGGTGCCGAAGTTTAGAAGATACGATAAACGAGTCAAAGACGGATACGGAGCGCCACGTACGAGTTTGTTGCGTCGAAAGAGTAGTCCAGGAGGGGAGAAAATTTGTAAGCTTATGAAGCTGACCGTCGCCTTCGAGGAAATGTCATAAAAGCTACCTAGGTACCTTAGTCCATGCGGTCCAGTTAGTACCTAGGTAGCCGTAAAGGTAGCATTGGTACGGAAAATTTGGGCCAGTCAACCGAACCGAGTCTAAGATGTTTCCATATGAGGCCGGGTTCAATCGGTCCAAGAGCAAACAGCAAACTTTATATTCGATCAGGGGATTAAGGATTAAAGGAGGGGGGGTGGGAGGAAAGTCGATACTATACACGCGAATCACGCAAGACAGATTATTAATTGAAAGAAGGGAATTGTCCGCCGTTGTTTTATTTAATAGGAATTTTATTGGCTACGACTAAAAGAATATTACTGGAAAATGGAAGTTCTGAATAGAGGGGATAGGAGGCTCTCTTAAGCTCCTTAGGCGTCTTCCTGGGTTCTTGCATTCTTGCATTCTTATACGACCCAAGTTCCGTACGCAAGTCTGCACGAATAAGCAAAAAAATACCTGACCAAAAACAGACTTGGCGGTTTTCTTTTAACCTGCCTACAATTGGTGACAGTGCAAGGCAACCAGAAAAGTTCTTAGACCGCACCGCCGCCTTCACTTTGGGAGCAAGTTACAAAAGGTACCTAGGTAAAGGTAGGTACCTACACATCCAATCCAACGCAACAACACGACACACAACACGACACAACACAACACAACGCATTTTACCTAAATCAATTTCTATTTCTCTTCTCTTTCAATTCAGACTTTCTACCTCAACTGCTTTCACAATAGAAATCTTAGTAACACGGTGCGAAGCTTTATTTACCAATGGATCCGCGTTAACTGTGTTCTATTTATTTCAAAGACAGTTCAAATCACATCGCGCATCCAATAAAAGCATCACAACATCTAATAACCATACCCCTTCGCCGATACTTCGATACTATACATCGCCGATCGTGATTTCCTTGCTGATATCTAAATATCCATCGCCGACTGTGAGGCCATCGCCGTCATCTCTCAACGTCACCGACTACCGACTTCCTCGTGGACCTTGATTTGTCACCTGGTATGTACAAAGACTCTAAAAACAAGAAATATAATAGCTAATATTAATGGTCCTTTTAGAATCAACTAAAGATTTGAGACTCTCTCCTCATATAATGAGTCTTTCTACCGAGTCCGCAGATGCTGTGGTGGCAACCTCTCTCAAGAACATCGGCGACAGCAGCATAGATGTCCCTCGTTATACCCTAGTCTTTACGGCTGTCTGCTTACTTCCCACTCTCTTCGTCATAGTCGCCGTATACTTTCGCGGCAAAGAAACTACAGCTCACTCGTTCCTAGCAAAGGGTCTTCGCATGTTCGCCATCGGTTTCGGCTACATCATCATCGGCATCTTTTCCCTGCCCATCTTTTGCCTCCATTACGTCGACAAGTACTAGGGGTCCTGGTCGAACATCCTTCTTGGCCGTCCTATCCGCCCCACCGTCAACAATCCTGGAAATATCTACCGTGGCTTCTATAGCGACTCGGAAGATGACGACGACAACGATGTGGACCTTGAGAACGGTCCTGGCAGATGTGTCCGTCCGACAAATGACTTCAACGCAGGCCTGTGTACCCCGGTGGAAGAATTCAAGGTCGACAAGAAGGAAATGGAGAAGGAGGTGCGCAACAAGTTGGCAGAGATGGAAAATCAAAAGTGAGAAGAAGCTTGCGATGTCACTACTGCGATCTACGGTCTGGATTCAAAGCAGACATCAGGATGCATTGGCGACTTCCTGTTAGGAAGTAAAAAGCAAATAATGGGTCGCGTTGGGTTTTGCATTTTCTTATTAATAAGTACCGCCAGGGTCATGGACTCTTTAATGTAATACGATGCCGGATGGTTGGGCGACGGGACAAGATAGGGGGGCGTACGCATTCGCAAGCAACGCCCAACTCCAACACCGGCACATGCTTTTTTGACTTCGACTTTGACATTCCCGCAAAGACGCAATTGTCTACTCGTCACCGTAGCATGTCGGGGATATCACGTTTTGCCATGGGCTCTTTTGGGGAGTTGTTACTCTCTGGCTGGTTTGCTTGCGTTTGCGAAGATTTTATTATTCAACTCTGAAGCCTCGAGGCTGTTTTAATAGTAATAATAAAGTTTAACTTAGTTCCCTTCTCAAACACTTGATTGCCTATCAAATGCGAATCTAGGATTTATTGGTGATATGAATTAGGTAGGTATGCATAAATCCGCGTAGGTTAACTCGTTAATCGCCCAGGAGCTAATAAAACCTAGGTTGGCCTAGTTAATGTAGGTAAATACCAGTGAAGCACGCACACCCCTGAGAAGTCCTGGAGCTCCCTTATTAACTATTTGATTACTAATTGGAAAAGCCTGGCTTGCTCCTAAAGCTGGGCTATAATAAATGGTCGCTCGTTGGCAAGGTACTAACTAAAACTAAAACTTGAATATTTTAAAGAGAAAAAAAAAAATTTTAAAAGCTACGAGAAAGGTTGTTTCGCAGAGATAGGCCGTATCATCCATATCCCAAATATCATACCCATATTCCACATTCCATATTCCATATTCCGTATTCCATATTCCGTTCGTGTTCTCGTTATTCCCCGTCCCAATTATGTACCGGACCGTCCAGCCCAACACATATTTACACACGCGCCCTATCTCTTTGCTACGAGTTCCTTTCTCGGCGCCGGAGCCAGAGATACTACCTAGCTAGACGAAATAAATATTACCACGTTCATACCTTGCCAGCCAAGTACAATATATTCTCCCGAACCGCCTCCGTTAGTTCGCCTTGGCCTGTGTACACGTATTGCACCGTCTCAGGCCACACTTCGGCGTGGGGCATGGGCAGATATATGACATCGCCTTCGCGAATGTGGCCCGAGACTAGTAGAACAGCTACAACGGGTAAGTATGCCCGAGCATACGGGAGGTCTTGAATATGGCGTTAGTTTGCATAGGGCGAATGCTATTAAGGTAGGTCTACTTACGTATTGGTATGGCCTTCGCATCCCTTATCAAGCCCTCGAGATCCAAAGGCGTGCCCGACCGCAGTAGTGCACCCGATCTCACGGTACTCGAGCGCCTGGGCCTGGGCTGCGTAAGAGCCGGGCCGCCGTTTTGGAACAGCGACGTAGAAAGGCGCCGCTCGTCCAAGCCGTTGTTGACCTGTATCTGGGGAGGCGGGTCGGGGATGGTGGCCCGTAGCTCATCGATATCGAAGTTGCGCTGGATTAGGAATGTGGACCTCCCCTGAGACTGAGGCCGGACTATGGCACGAACCGTCTGTCGGTTGTTTGGTGGCGGCCCCGGTGGTAACTTTACGAACCCTGGACCTGTCGGGGTGCCACAGTTGTGCTGGCGTAGGGACCTGGCGATAATATACGCATCAGCCATCTTGGAACTGCCGAAATAGACGGGGCCCCAGGTCCGAAGTTGGTCCCGGAGCTTTAACGCTGCTTCCATGCGTGGTGAACTCGGCGGCGCGGAGTAGTTAGTGTTATAATAGCTAGGCCTCCTTAATTGATATCCGGAGGGAGCATCGTGCATGAGCCCTGATATGGAACCGTCTAGAGACCGCAGACTGTCTCTCCGAGGCGACGCATCCGGCGAAGCTGGTGTTAATAGGCCATTAGAAATGCTCATCGGCGGTAGAATGCTGATCTTTTCGAGTCTCGCGACTAGCGGCGACTGCGAGAACTCTTCCATAGGAGCCAGGGGCGCCGCGCTTAGGGACGCCATAGTTCTTTGGTCAAGGCTATTGACTAGCGCCCTGTCCTGCCTCCTCATCGACCCATCGTACGAAGCGGGATGGACTGGATTTGGGCTTGGTAGGCTCGGGAAGCCCTTGGGAGATAGCGGCGACGGCGACGGGCCGACGCTAATGGGAGTTGGCCGAAAGACCGTCTTGGTCATGTTGTTAGGGTTGTAGTAGTTATTAGTCCATATAGGCTCGAGACCTGGGTGCCTCGAGATATTCACATCGCTTGTCATTTGGTATCGAGCGTAGAAGTAGCAGCTCAATAAGCTAGAGTGTCTATTCGGAAAACTTACTCAAGATTTTGAGAAAAAGCAAAAAGGAAAGGCAAGGACGTGACGGACACCCCCATGATAAGGATGGAATTTAAGCAGGATTTCTATGAATAGATAAAAGGACAAAGCCCCTTTTGTGTATTCTTCTTTCTACATGATAGGGGGGTGGGGGGTGAACAAACGGAAGAATCAAAGGAAACAAGCTATATAGTAATTGTCATTGCGTTGCGCCAAGCCGTAGAACAATTACCAGGTCCCGAAGGAGTTTCCAACCCTACGTGGCAAAAGAGAGAGAGAAAAGAACCGCTATCAGGCCAAGTCAGCTAGGTAACAAGCCATGATACGGGCACGATTAGGAGAATAAAGGAACTCTGAGGCTGTAACTGCTCGCTTAGAGGGGGTTTACGTGAAGAACCGGGGATAAGAAGCCGATTTGGGGGAGGGGGGGGGAGATGAAGGAGTTCGGGAATTTCTTCTAGACCGAGCCTCAAGACAAAGAGATCTAGATTTGGCACATTTCACATGACTACGAGTGTTTGTGCTTGGGGTTTGTGAAAAATTTTCAGGGCGAAGTTGGTTTATTATAGGATTATTGATGTTGTTGAAGTGTAAAGGGTGAGGGAGTTGAAAGAAATAGATGCGATTCGTAGTTATTATACGTATATAGTTAATCTCGTGTATTTAAGTACTTAGGTTAGGTAGATATCTTTTATATTCATATCCTTGCACTACTATTTCAAGGTATGAATATAATTATTGAAATAATTATATAATTCAAAAGCTTAGCTTTTACCATAGCTAAGTTGTGATCTCATACATAGCATGAGCTGCCAGCGGCCCACTATTTTATGTTGATCAAGAAGTTTAATTTGTCCATTTCGCATTTCGCATTCCGCAACAACTTGAAGAAGCTACATATTCTAACTAACCCTTCTTTAAGAACAACATAACAAATTTCGAGCTGATATCTGTCCAAAAGGCCACTGCTCCTTTTATTTCGTCACGATGCTAATAGATTATCGGTAGTATTCTTCAATAAATCTATTAATTCTTTTCCGCCCTTCTTATTTTTATATATACTGTTACCCGCGCGAGACGAGACAGGATGGGCTCCAATGCGACCAGCTATAAGCAGATGAAGGAGGACTTCGTGTCTGGCCTATCAGGTGGTCCAGTCTCCGAGATAAACTACGTAACTGCGATCGGACCTGTATGTTTTCCCGATTTATAATGAATGAACTCTCCGAGAACTTAATCCCGGAGCTCATAGCTAACGCGAGCTTTCTAATTAGGTCGCCTTTGTCCTATGGTCCATCCTGCAGTCCCGACAGTCTTTCTTCAAGCCGTATAAGCCCCTGAGCTTTGTGGTCGACTTCCTCCTAAACGTTGTGGCTACGTTGCTAGCGATAACGCTCTACGCGGACAAACCATTGCTTCTCTCCGGCTTGATCCTCGTCCCCGCTATATTCGTCTACGCGCTGCCCCCGAACCCCGCCGTGTCGAGAAAGAAGCCCAAACTCCCCCCAAATGCGCAAGCTCAAAAGTCGCAGGGCGCGCTAAGCGTCCTGTCTACCAAGCCGTTCTTGACAACCTACCGGGGAGTCATGATGATCACTACCTGCTTGGCGATTCTGGCGGTAGATTTCAGGATATTCCCTCGAAGATTCGCAAAGGTCGAGACGTGGGGCACCTCGTTGATGGATGTGGGCGTAGGCTCCTTTGTCTTCTCGGCAGGAATTGTTGCTGCGCGCCCGGTCCTGAAGGAGAGGGCGGAGGGACGTACGACGCCATTGTTTCAGCGACTTCTATACGCCATGAGGCATTCGCTTCCTCTCCTAGTTCTGGGTGTCATCCGACTTATAAGTGTCAAAGGTCTCGACTATGCCGAGCACGTAACCGAGTACGGCGTCCATTGGAATTTCTTTTTTACCCTGGGCTTTCTTCCCCCGTTCGTCGCGATTTTCCAGTCGGCACTAAAAGTAATCCCGTCCTACGCTGCTCTCGCTATCCTCCTAGGGGTAATCTATCAAGCCGTGCTAGAGACTACCAGTCTAAAAGCCTTTATTCTTATCGCCCCACGGACTGACATCATCTCCATGAACAAAGAAGGTATATGCAGCTTCTTTGGATACCTCGCAATATTCTTGGCTGGCCAAGATACCGGCATGTATGTGCTACCTAGGAGTATTAACCCGCGCAGCGGAGTGAGTAGCGGTACCCAACGGACTACTTTACTCCTGACTATGACTGCGTGGACGTCTATCTGGGCCATTCTATACTTCTTTACTACGAATTACAGCTACGGCGCCGGGCTAGATGTATCCCGACGATTAGCTAACCTACCTTATGTCCTCTGGATCGCAGCGTTTAACTCGTGCCAGCTACTAGCATGCTGTGCCATCGAGAGCTTCTTCTTTCCGTCGTTCTATAACGCTACGGACGCGAAGACGGAGCAGGAGGCATACGAGACGGCTACAAGTAGGGTTCTTCGAGCGTATAATAGGAATGGTCTGGCTATATTCTTGGTCGCGAATTTACTTACGGGGCTGGTCAACCTGACGGTACCTACGCTAGACGTCGGGCCGAGTGTTACTATGGGAATATTGGTGGGATATGCTGCGGTTCTTACGACGCTCGCGGTGGCGCTTGATGCTTGGGATGTTTCTATCAAGTTGTAAGTAGGTAAGTACCTAGGTAGGTACAAGTGATAGGTTGGTAGTTTGGAATATAGGAGAAATTGATGTAATTCGTGGGCTTTGTATTTGCTCTTATATGTGATAACAGGTGGTCACCCGATTACTATAGATTTGGTACCTTGCCTCGTTCTTGTTGAGCTAATGTCATAGCCCAGTATTTTAACATCTTCTAAAAGGTCCGGAGGCCGCCCTAGGCAAATTGACGAGACATTATCTAGGTAGGTAGGTAGTTTACTAGTTGTACCTAGTATTCTGTTTCTAACCTTGGCTGCAATTTGAATGTCTCGATATATCTTCCGCAAAATTAGAGCGGTGGATGTTAGAGTATAGACCTAGATAACTAATAACTTACGTTTTAGATAGATAGTTATGTTGCCGGGAAACTATGCTAGGATGAGTATGAAAGTAATTGAATATACTGCCAAAGTAAAATGTGCACTGGTTGTGTGTGAAGTCCTCCGTCTACGTTATCGAGTTGATGAGACTATGCTTCTCGGTTATGGTACTCCAATCTGATTCTTTCCTATTGTTGGACGAATTGCTTCATACTGGATCCGCTGAATGGATCGCGGTGGTCAGGTGGTGTCTACTAGGCTGGTATATCGTGTCACAAGACGACAGCGTGGTCTTCTCAAGGCATCTACTTCCGCCGTCGGATTATCTGCGTAGTCCCACCGGCTCTGCTACGTCTACTATTGGTTGTCAGCGGCAATTGGGAAGAGACAAAGACAATACCGGATCATGGATGATCGCCGCGTTTAGGTGCCGCGACGGTGATATTCATCTGAGTGCCAGACAGTCAGATTGGCTTCCCCCCCGGGTGACCCACGACCCCGGATGATCGTGTGCTACATACCTAGGTAGCCAGCCACATTGCCATATCTGTTTCAAGCATCTCACGTCAATTTATGTTTAGAGTGTTTCCGCTATTAAGGGTTCTAAGAAACGGGTTGCCGAATTCCACTATCTAGGAGCCAGGTAGGTGATGTATACATATAATTAACCCCCTCCCCCCAGCTTCATTTGAACCCGAAACCTCAATCCCGGGCCAAACTGGATCGATTCGGTTGAATTTTCCGGGACATGCACGTACATATTGAAGTTCACTCTCGACTTAATTAAGTGCTGAGGATCGACGTCTGCATGAATGCGTTTTCCAATATCCCATCTTCTCATTGGCTGGGATTTATAATTATAGGGATTGGTTTCTTCTAAGCCGATTTAATTCGAAAACAAGATTTCTCAGACGCTCGAGCTGGGTGGTTTGTTTTGCGGTTGAACGAAATGTCAAGATTTCTTACTCCTAGAATGTTTTATGCGTTGGACGACTGCCCTCGGCAAGCATCTACGTGACTCTTTATATATACCTACTATACCTATTTGAACGACGGCAGAGTCGAACGAGTCTGGGCCGATGACGACGATCTTCAGGCGGGTAAAAATGTACGGTATGGCGCGAAGTCCGAGCTCTTTGGGTCCCGGACTAACCGACTTCTTCTCGGCTAACCGCCAGACAGACCCATACCTTGAAAGGTTAATAAGTTCTCAATTATTCCTCTGACCCCTGCTCGTATCCATGAAAGGTCATCTCCGATGTTAATGCAAGAAGATCTGATCTTCCCAGCCTGTCAGAAGAGTGGAACCCTGTCATCTGCCGTAGCTGAAAGCTGCAAGAGAGTGACTTTGTGTATATGTGTTAGGTAGTTATGTGTTTCTACGTTGGACGGCTGGTTAGAGGAATTTGGAAAATATGACGACTTGATGATATGCCGAACTATTTTCTTACTTTCTTACCGTCTTTTCTTAAGAGAGATAGAAGACTAAGTCATTATAAGAGTCGTATCTCGAATCCTGTTTATTATATTAACGTCTCAGCCTTACTGGGGCTAGGCTAAAAGAGGCGTCCTTTTCGGCTCGAGAGGTGGAGGATCGTCGAAAGAGGTCTTCGTTTGTTATGGCCGCGACATTCGTGACCACAACAAACAACGAGATGTTCGAGTTAAAACCAACCATCGTTCGCGACCGCGTCGAAGATACCTGCTAGCCCGGAATAAATGGGACGTAGATGGTATTTGATGATATGCCGCTAACTGCAGGGAGAATCTTAGGCAGAAATATTCTCGTCGTGCATAATAGTAATACTTGATACTGCCCGAAATTAGTACAATAACGATTGATACGTAAGAGTTCAGCCTTGCGGCTAATACAAGGAGACAGAGAAGATGAGAAGCTACCCCTAGCACTGGGTAGAAGACTATATTTTGTATTCGATGATGTGATGGACGACCTTTGTTTACTTGGTCGTATAAAAGAAGATTGAAACGATGGCTTACATAGTACGACTTACATTGTGCAAGTAGTCAGGTACTGCTATGTAGCTTGTATGTAGAAATGCTACAGTAGAGACCTAATGAAGCGCTCTTCTTATTTTAGACCCCGGTATCCCTGCCGTTTCAGATAGCCCGTCGCCCGTCGCGCTTCTAACCCGTAAGATTGTTCGGCCTTCTCTTATTAGTCGGGACTCGGAAGACGTTTGGACTTGCTGGACTTGGCTATTTGGGCTATCACTTGCAAATTGCAACTCGAGAAGCGCCACAAGACGTGTGTCTAATTCTAATTGTGAGAGTAGATAGTGTATATATTATATTTCACTATTTCACGGAAGAGGTGAAAATGCGTCAAGGATGGATCCTTGTAACTAGAATCGATAAATATCTGGGAGACAGCCACATTTGCCGTCTTGCGGCATTGCCTAATGACTTGCATGATTCGCATGTTGGTTACACGGGAATATGCTTAAAGTAGAGAATGCTTGCCATGTTTGCAATGCTCGGGTCCACGATGTTGGCAAGGAGTTTGTTTTCCACGTCTTCTGCATGCCTTTAGGCAGGTAATGAAGATCATCTCATGTATGTTATGGTATGGACATAGTAATGTATACGGATCCGTATCAAAGCTTTTATTGCGGATATCAAATACTTATTAACTTACACACTTACCTACCTACATACAATCAGGGACCACCCTGCTATATGTTGATAATTTTTTTATATCCTTCTTATCTGCAGTAAAAGAGATCTTATGATTTGGTGTTTGCTCTTATTATAAAGCACCGATGAAGAATTACGGTAAGATTTTAGCAGCAAAAAGGCATACTCGCATCTAACTTGTAGCCTCTTCTCGACTCCTATACGTGCGTGATGTGAGATGAGCTGCGGACTTCAATCCAATAGAAATTCGAACGCTAAAGGAACGTGTCCTTCTGCGCTCCTCCTGTGCCACCGCAACAACGATAGGTACCCAGGTTCGTAAGACGTTCATGCTCGTCTACCCTAACCGCATAACACGAAAACAAGGCAGAGCTCAGGTGGGATACGGTACCGAAGCACCTAACGGCTTTTCTTGTAATTCGGAACTTGGGAGAAATAGTCGTATGGATATGGTATAGCTGGCATTGGTCGATATATTAGACGTAGATGCGCACGTAGCCGCCAGGTACCTTGGGTAAATGATTAAGGTAACGGGCATTTAATGTTAATGTTGAACTAATATTAGTTAGATAATTGCTGTTCTAACGTACGTTCATATACCTCTATTTAATATTTAGGTTAGGCTACTAAGGTGGTAAGTACTTGCATTACTAATAGTATACTGCTTCTCGTCGACTTGCAGCTCATATAAGTATACCTATGATCCTACCTACGTTAGATACGTGTACTTCAAATAGAGTCTCAAAAATCTTAAAAATTACTGGCTGCCCGATGCCTTTCGGTGAATGTAGCCGTAGTTAATGGCTGGTTACATGATAAGGTAGAATGGGATAGGAGGCACCTACCTTCGGGTCCCATAATTCCAGTAAACTGCATTGTACCTGCATGAAAATGCTGAATTATCGTCATTACATTTAGTTGTCACTCAGACATCAGAAACTTCAAAGTTCCTAGGTTAGGTGGTTACCTTAGTACGCTACCGCTACCGACATGAGGTACCTAGGTTAGGTAATTGTTCCCGGCCCTGTTCGATGCCTGTTATGGTTAGCCCCTGTAGTTTTTGTACCACCACGTTCCCCGTATCGCATTGCTAACCCGTCCGCTTAGCGCCAACTTCGGACTAGCGTGCCATCCTAATAGGGCGGGTTGTTTCCTTGGCCGGGTAGAAATAAACCCAAAAACAGAACGCGCCCCTAGTTAAGGTCAACTTAGGTAGGGTCAAGATTTAGCGCAGTGGTTCCTAGGTAGTGTTCCTAGGTACTAAGTTGGGTGCGATGCGGTGCCGTGCAGTGCTGTGCAGTGCTATGCAGTACATGTATGTACCTAGGTAGTTATGCGGTACCTACCTAATATACTATGGTACGGTACGTCGTGTGTGACAGGAACCCCCCCTTGCTGGCGTCTCCATCCGACCATCTTCTAATTTCCCTCTCAAGGGTTGTCAAGGACATCCCTACTTGAGGTCCCTAGCAAAGTCCACCCCAAGTCCCTCCAAGTCCCTCCAAGTCCCCCAAACTTGACCAATTCGACGCTCATCTCTCTTGAAAAGTTATGGTTTGGGTGTGGTTTAGGTTGGTTTGCTTTCCCTCCCTCTTTCACGTCGCCCATCACGTCCAGAACGTCGTCCATCTGGCCTGCCTTTATTCAGGCGAGGCTTTTCGGAAATTCATCGCGCGCAATTCTGAGTGAATGCGAGAAAAATAAAAATAAAAAACAATTGGGAGACGGTGTATTTGAATAAACGCACCTCAAGCTCTCTATAATTTGTCTCTCCCTTAATCATTTTCCCCGATTTTTTTTTTTTTTTTTTTGTTAAAACTTTCTAACCCTTTTTTTATCTTGTCCCTCCGGACGTTAACAACAACCCCCCCTAATTCCTACGCGTCCGCTGATTCCTATTAGTGGTGCATTAGCCGGAAGGCCCTACAACTCAATTGACAATCAAGTTTAGTGATTAAACTCGATTCAGCGCCGGCCAAGGGAAACATAGGCTTAACTTCCGCCTTCCTTACTTTTTATTTATTTTTTATATGGCCAAGATTGAACAGCAACACCTACTTAATTGAAACCCACCGTTGTTCCATGTTCAAGTAAATCGGCCTTCAGTTTCGCAGCTTCTAAACGGACGATACCCCAAGGCGAGACGATACATCCGCACATCTATCCTCTTCTACCGTTCCAGTTCTAGTTTCGATCTTATCTGGAACTCAAAACCAGCTGTTGATCATTCGCGAATACCCAGGTTTTGAAATTTAGTTTCTTCGAAGCTAATCATTGAAACGCCAGTGCCAACTCATTCTTTTATTTACTTTCTTGTGGTTGAAATATCAACATACAGGCTCGTGGTCTTTCGCGTCGGTAGAGTAGGGCGTCGCGCAATTATTAAAACCCTCCCTTAGCAACGTGAAGTACCTTTGCAAAGGGATACCTCCGAAGAAAAAGACCACAACAGACGATACTAGTGGAGGAAGAAAACTAAAAAAGAGGTTACTGGTGCTCAAGGCTGCAACCCGCGTCCTGCATGTGCATCTGAGCCTCCCCTTTTAAATTGGTCGGTACAAGAAGAGAACAAAAGAATTACCTTATACCACAACCATAACAATACCCTTACCCTACCTCTACCTCTACCTAGCATTCGGACGGATAATAGTAGCATCGACAGGGCTCACAAGCTGTATCTCAGCTGAGAGAGATTGCAACATACTCGACCCGTTCGACCCGTTCGACACATTCGATACATTTGACACATCTCGTTCCACATAACGCTGGCCCGCTACAACAATTTATTAGCACTGGGACTTTTAGCACTTGCAGCTTTACAACCTGACCTGCTTGTTTGATAAGAAATCTGGTAAGGGAAATCCGAATCGCCGATCAGCTGCTTTATCCACGCGGAACGTTGTTCAAACGAGATAGCACCTCACTGTAACGCACAATGTCAATCTGAACTGGCCTATTGGAGGATCAAACGAAACCAGCAGCCCTTTGGATTTTTTTTTCCCTTCCTAAAATTTCCAAGCGCGTGCTGGTTGTTTTCCTATATTTCCCCATAGCCTGTTTTTCTTTTTTTTTCTTTTTTTCTTACCCCCCCTTATCAGCAAATACCTTCACCGACACTCGAATCCATCTAAAATATAAAAAAGAGGACTAGAATTTAATTTTTCCAATTCTTTGTTTTAGGTATTATTCGTATAGACTGCAGCCCATTAGCTCAGCAGCCGACAACTAGCCTACGCGTCGTCGCGTAGAAGATGTCTTCTGCTGCATTGCAGTCAGCTCATCAGCCATCCGCTATACCTGCGTTAAATACGCCGTCCCCAGCTGCTGCTTCATCCAACCGCCAATATACCCCGGGCCAGTCTCCTAGCCGTGACGGTCGATATGCTAGCCGCGAGAACGCGAATACTTCCCCTGCATCCTCGAGACGCCCGTCGAGACGACCGAGCGGTAACAGCGCCAGCGCAACTAGCCCCATCCCGACTTATCAAGACCAAGCACAATCATCCCCGATGACGTCCAGAACTGCGCTACCCTCGCCGGTACCCGTGGCGGGCTCTCCGGCCGAGTATGATAGGTCTTCGTCGAATCGGCGAAGAAATGAGCCCCCAGTCGCTCCTCCGCGAACATCGTCTACGCAGCAAGGTTCGTCAGGTTCGGCAAACCCCCGAAGAGCAGCTCGTGCTGAAGAGCGAGCTGGACGAGCGGGAGATGGCAGTAGGACAGGTACGAACGGACAGTCGGACTTGGCACGAGCAGGATACGATGATCCGAGTTCCCGAAGTCGAAAAGCGACGTCTCAACATCTTATGCAGGAACCTGCTCAGAGACCCAGTAGCAACAGGGACCATAGGCAAACAATAACGACCACGATGCCTGTAAGATCTGCCACGAACGCTTCCTCGAAGCAGCCGTCTCGGGAAGCTAGCGAAGTGCTTAATCGCGTTATCGTATCACAGCCGGAGGATGACATCGAGAGGGAACGGGAACGCTTGAGCGAAACCCAAGCCCAGTCCGCGCGTCGGGCTGCCGACGAGGATAACCAAGCTATCGTGCCGGCAAGCGATGCACCCGAGGAAACACGCCGAGGCGGCCGAAGCCGTCATGATCATTCTAAACGCGAGAAGGGATCGAAATTTGGAGATTACTATCTAGGAAATGTAATCGGAGAGGGTGAATTTGGCAAAGTGAAGCTGGGCTGGAAGCAAGATGGAGGTGTTCAAGTAAGCCCAAACTCTTTATCCATGTCTTGGGTGCGTGAGCTAACGATCATTCTTAGGTTGCGATCAAACTCATCCGACGAGATAGCGTTGGAAATAACCCGTCCCGGCTAGCCAAGATCTATCGAGAAGTAGCCATTTTACGCGGGATTTCGCACCCTAATATTGTTAGATTACACGAGATGTCTGAGACGGAGCGTCATATCGGAATAGTCCTCGAGTATGCTTCTGGCGGCGAGCTCTTCGACTATATTCTCAACCACAGATTTTTAAAGGACGGCCCCGCTCGAAGGCTCTTCGCACAACTTATCTCGGGAGTAGGCTATCTTCACAAGAAAGGAATTGTCCATCGAGACTTGAAGCTCGAAAATTTACTCCTCGACCGAAACCGCAACATTATCATCACCGACTTCGGATTTGCCAATACTTTTGATCCGGCGGACGAGCTCACGGAGGAGGAAGAGTTGAATCTATCTGACCGCGATTTCGTTAAACGCATCGGTCTAGACAAGACGAAACCGAACGGGATGCGCAGAGGCGATCTGATGCAAACAAGCTGCGGAAGTCCATGTTACGCGGCACCCGAACTAGTTGTCAGCGATTCGCTCTATACGGGCCGAAAGGTCGACGTATGGAGCTGCGGAGTTATCTTGGTAAGTGGGAAAACGGTTTCGCATATGCAGCTTACTGGTGTCTCTTGATTTGCTTACCATGTTTTAGTATGCCATGCTCGCAGGATACTTGCCATTTGACGATGATCCCGCCAACCCCGAGGGTGACAACATCAATCTTCTCTATAAGTACATCGTAAACACTCCCCTTACCTTCCCGGAATACGTTACCCCCCACGCACGAGATCTGTTGCGTCGTATTCTTGTCCCAAGCCCGCGAAAGCGCGCAGACCTATTTGAGGTGGCTCGGCATAGTTGGCTGAGCGAATATGCGCATGTCGTTGAATTCATTACCAGTAGTACAACTACAAGCAGCGAGATTCAGAACACCACCGTACCGACCGAGGATGCGGACGTTGCTTTGGCGAGGAGCGCATCCGTTAGAGAAGCGCCGAAGACGAAGCAATCCAACGCAGCTCCAAGCGATACGACGCGGAAACAGGGCAAGACCGACGCAGAAGAGCAGCCATACGGCAAGCAGAAGGATAACAAGCGACGAACTGTGCAAGTGGAGTATGTGGCTCCTGTAACCCAGACGCAGAGAGGAGGCGAGCAGTCAGACATCCATGCGTCCCCGCGTGGAAAAACTCGGGCTCGGTCTTCTAGTCAGGGTCCGGTGGAAGTACATTCGTCGTCCGCCGACAAGCCTCTGCCGAGAGATCCTCCCATCTCGAAGGATGATTATAGCACTCCATCTCGAGATCCTCGAAAACCGCCGAGCACACACCGGCGGGACGCACCGCCCCCGAGAAGCAATATACCCCGTACCGCGTCCGATCATGCTTATATGAGCACTGCTGCCGCCAGCACATCGGCCACGAGGCCTACTACTGGAGGTTCGATGCAATCGACAGCCTCCAGACTAGCTTCGTCTACACGAGGATCGTACGGTCAACCACTACCCCCAACCGTTGCCGGTACTAACGTTCATGGAAGCATACAACAACCTAAAGGTTCGAAGAACTACGTCATATCGAATCCGATCCCCCAAGAGTCACCCGATATGGACTTTGGTCGACCCAGCATCAGCGTGCCTTCGAAATTCGCGCAAGTTTCGGGCTTTACCCAAGGACAGCAGCAGCCGCAGCAGCCGCAGCAGCCGCAGCAGTCGGGTGAGGCTAAAGGCCACCGCAGATCTAACACTATCGGCGAAATCGGAGGTAAGATCTTTGGTCGCAGTGGATCGCTTTTCGGAGGCCGCAAGAAGCGCGGGGATCAAGGGGACAGGACGTCTAGGAAGTATCCCCCGATTAGCATGGCGAACGCGGTGCCTAGTGATTCGAGAACTTCCATGGAATCTCGCGCTTCTAGGAGGTCCTTTTCTTTAGGACTCGGTAGGAAGCGAAGTGGTAGCATTACTGGTTCTCAGGGGTCGCTCGACAAGCCGCAGAACCGTCGTTTCTCTTTGATGAGGGCGATAGGCTTGAGCAAGGAACCCTCAACGCCGCCTCCCGAGGCTTCCCAGCAAGACCTACCGATCCAGGAACCCCCTGAGGTTGACGAGTATAACCAATACGTTGATCCTCAGCAGGGCTACACCAGCGCCGGACAACGGTACGGAGATGGGACGTACGAGCCTTTGCAGTCGCCGCGGCTGGAATCAGTTCGAGGAGATCCGAACGTCAGCCCTGTTCAATCGCGGTTCCCGTCTAATACCAGACCTACGGCTATTCCTTCGTATTTACAGCAAGGCGCCGTACTAAACTCGGAATCCGAATCATCATTTGAACAGCCCCAGCAGCGAAAACAACCAAATAACTCTCCCTACCAAGTAGGCTACGACGCGGACCAATATGAGGGACGCCAAAGTGGTCGCGGAAGTGGAAGAGGTGTCTTACAAAAGAATAAGAGATTCGTAGACGCCTACGACGGTGAAGAGTACGGGAGACCTCACGACCACGCTGGTAGTAGTGGTGCGGCAAAGAGAGTAATGGACTTTTTCAGGAGGCGGGGCCGAGCACGAGGAGGCGAGCCTTAAGAGGACCCCTAGGCATTTTCTAAAGGGACATGCCCAGTCACAGTATAAGAAGTCTATTGTCGACTCGAGCAGACGGTTTCGGAGGAGCGCTGGTGCGCCTAGACGACATCAAAATTGCTTGTTGAATTTTTGGAACGCTAACGATACCTTGTTTTTCGCCGATGCCTCTATATCCTACGTTACCTACCTTGTAATACGAGAGACGCAAGCCTTCTTCAGAAACCAACTTAATATTCTATCCGTCGAAACATGGCACAGATCGCGGAACGCTAGGGAGGATGGAGGGGGAGCAGATGAATGGCTTCCCCCTCGGGTGTAGTTGGCAACCAGCCTCGTAAATTTGGAAGGTAGATGACGCCGCGAGGGGCTGATACTTGACGGTTCCTAAGTCATACATACCATACATTCCCACTCTTCTCTACTTAGGTACTCGGCAAGAGCAAGCAAGTAAACACGCACACACACGCATACACAACCACACAAACAAATCATAATCATAGGCTGGGAGTTGGACGGCGTGCGTACCTTATGTATGTAGATGGGGGAGGGGCTCTCCCGGTTTTTATGTTGAGCGCGCTTTTTCGCAGTCGTTCGTACACTCGCAGCAGCAAAGCTGCAGAGTATCTTTTTCATCTATTAGCATCTGAATCAGACGGTTCCTGTCTAGGATTACACCATGTGCCAAAGTGACGTGACGTGACGCGAGAGTTGGGCTGCGACGTGTCCAGGCGAGGTGCGCTATAGAAGAAGAGTGATGTTGTAAGTGCGAGATGGGTGGATATTAAAGAAGACGAAATTGCGATACTGGAGGAAAAGAGGGAGGGGAGGGTAGGTTGAATCACGGGGGGATAAAGCGTATAAATTTGTAGCTCTTGTAATAATAATATTAATGGGATCCTTGGTGTAGATGCCCTAGTGTCTTCGTATTTCGGATTTGATACTTCTCGGAATATGATATTCTGTACTCGGGGTTTTCTTTTCTTTTCTTTTTTTCTGTCATTCTCGTAGCCTCCTCTTGTACCCGCGAGGAAACTAACGATGATGATTACGGTCGAGGTATTTTCAGAGAGGCCAGAGCTTTTGGATGATTATCTTCGTCGTTACGTTGAGGTAGACAATACGCATTTGCGAGGAGAGTTTTATTATAATTACATTAAATTAGGTACATTGTAGCAATCGTAGAATTTATCTGACAACAGTTATGTATGTCTTAGGTATATGTCCATTGTATGGAGGATTGTTGCTGGCTTCTTAGTTAAAACGCATAATCATACAACATGCTCCCTTTTTTTTTTATACCAAGGCCGGTTAGTTAATATTTCCCGTATATTCCAGACATCCTGAGTCCAGGTGAGAACTAATCCAGCTATAACGAATACCTGATGCTGGGATGAGCGAATATCCCAGAGAATCTTTATTCTCCGGACTGTCCCCCAAAAGCTCGACAGGCACAGATAATCATTGTGTTACTTACGACAAGGAGATACCTAATTATATAACACCCACATAGATGACTCTTATATCTGCTCACCTTCTACGTGGCGTGCGTGGCTACAAATGAAACACCTTCGTCGCCGTATCTTGGCTTTGCAATGAGTTGTTCGTTTGCTGGTTTTGCTTGTTTTCTTGTGTTGGCGTTTCATGCTTTTTGATAGCTATGCCGACTAAAACACAGTAAGTTTTGATTAGTTATCTAACTACGATTCGTCGAGTCTCTTATGCCATTCCCGAAAGGGCGCATGTTTCAGTTACATGGCGTTCCTTGATTCGTTGGCGCCTTGGAAGACGGACGAGGCTACTAAGGGTTTTATTCACAGCAGTAGTAACTAATCTGTCTTGTTTCTCCTATGTATATGTCCTCTTTTTTTTTACAAATAGGTACCTAGATTATGCATGTATTGGGACGTCGCTGCGGGGCAATGGCGACTCGTCTTTTGTCATCCTTTTCCCAGGCAACACAGCTTCTTCGCGTTAAGTGATTCTAGTGGCGCGTTTCGTCAGCAACGACAATAGATTGTAATTTCTAGAATTTTATTTCATGGATTACGTGATGGCATCGAGGATTTGCGGCCTCGGAAACGGTTGAGCTTGAACTCTCGGCTTTTGCTTCGACCTTTATTTATTTATTTATTAATTCTTTTTAATTTTTTTTACCACTACCTGCCTCAGTAATATTGGGTTTACATTTTAACAATCTCAAGTCCTCTGTATTTCTCAGCAGATCTCATCGTACAAGATGGCCGAGATAGATCCCCTCATCCTTTCGTATTCGCATCTAGCGGATTTTCCCCGTGAGAAGGAAGCCTTACACACTCTGAGGAGAGTGGCTTCTTTGGTGAAGCCTCTCATGAGAGCGAGAGGATGGAAGGTCGGCCAACTAACCGAGTTCTACCCCAACGAACATAACCTCCTAGGTGAGATGCAGTACGAATAATACTACATTAATAAATCACTAAAACTGCAACTTAATTAGGCTTGAATGTGGATCACGGACGAAGGATATGCCTTCGGCTTCGACATGCAGGCGATCGCAATCAGTTCCTCCCTGTCGAACTGGTAGTTGACACGATGCTTCACGAGCTCGCGCATAACGCCCATGGTCCGCATGACGCTAAATTTCATGCGCTATGGAACCAGTTACGTGACGAGCATGAAGCGCTATTAATGAAAGGATATACCGGCGAGGGTTTCTTATCCGCAGGTCAGCGGCTCGGCGGAAGAAGGATACCCCCGGACGAAGCGCGTAGACTAGCTCGAGCAGCTGCTGAAAAACGCCGGGCGCGAAACACGGGATCGGGACAAAGGTTAGGCGGAGTCGGTCCTCGACCGGGGCAGGATATTAGAAGGGTTATTGCCGATGCGGTGGAACGTCGCAATAATACGCTTCGAGGTTGCGCAACCGACAACCAAACGCAAGACGAGATACGCAGGATCGCTGATACGGCTACGAGGAACGGTTTCAAGACGCAGGCCGAAGAGGATGCCGCAAACGACGCGGCGATAGCTCAGGCGTTGTGGGAACTTGTGGACGAGGAGGAGAGAGCTCAGAGAGGCGATAGTTATATCCCGCCTAGTTCGAGTAGACAAACTTGGACACCCGGTAGCGGCTTCGAGGCCCCGAAAGCTCCACAAGATACTGATCAGAACGTGAATAACGAGCCCGGAGAACTTACATGGACGTGCAGCGTCTGTACTCTAGATAACCGAGCTAGTTTCTTGTGTTGCGACGCGTGCGGAACGGAACGAGACGAGAAGGTTACTCAGACTCTCGCGCAGGGATCGTCAAAGCAGCAACGGACAGTTATTGATCTTACCGAGTCTCCGCCGCCAAGTCCGAGGCCAGCCACGAGACCAGCTGCGAGACCAGCTGCGAGACCAGCTGCGAAACCAGCTGCGAAACCAACTGTGCCGCCGTCTCAATCTGCGACTCGCGCAAGACCGGCGACTTGGACGTGCTCCTTTTGCGGAAGAGTTAGGGAGCGACAGTGGTGGTCTTGTGATATGTGTGGGACTATCAAGCAGACATCGTGATAGAGTACTCAGAGTACTGGGAGTACACGAATTGGAGATTGCGACCTTCATATTTCCAATACCGTTCGGCTTCTATTTGGTATTGGAAGATGGAATGTTTGCTCGGTGACAGGGAGAGCCCAGTTAATTTGGTCCGATTAGGTACTGTACTTACATTACGCTAGCGTATGGACACACGGAATATTTACACTTATACTTTGGGGAATGACATCACGGGTTGGTCTAACCTAAGTTTTCTATGTGTATTTTTAGTAGGTATGTACCAAACGTAGGAAAGATTTGTATTGATATTTGTAGTTAATGTATCTGGTTTATACAAGGTAGGTTGGTCTGGGTATGTTCACATGTTCCCTCATTATTGCCATCTAGCCTCAACTCGAATGGAGCTATTGTAATAAAGAAAGTCCAAGGTGTTTCCGATCTGGGGTAAACCCTTTTGAAGGCTAAGACACTTGTACCACAACCAGTTAATTAGTATATCCTCTTCACGAAAGTTTAGAATATTCATCTTCACCTAATCGACTTAATGCAGTTAGTCCGTCGGATATAGAAGTGGAGCATGAAGTCTTTTTTACGCTTGCAGCAATTGATTACGATGTGTAAAGTTATGATATCATTATAACCGTTTGTCAGTTCGATTTAATTTTTATTTTCAAAAAAAAAAAAAAAAAAAAAAAAAGGCGTGCCTACTGACATTAATACCCGATTGTATTTTGCATGGCTGACGTGACTTGGCTTGGAGGTTTGGAGTTTGAATGATTGATATCTGATAGATTTTTTAATTCTTTGTACAATTTTAGTCTTCACCTATGGAACGCTTACGTACATACGTAATTCTGATGACCAATTCGCCTTGATTCCTTTTATCCCCCCTCCTCTCCTCTCTCACCTTGGAGAAAATAACGTACCATCACACAAGCCACACTACGCAACATGACGGACACACGATGCAGTGTAGATTCCATCGATGCTACCTTGCTTACTACTCGGGAGTTTCAGGACGAGGCAAAAGCTGATCCCGGATAAGGCTGGACGACCCTCCAACAGCCGCATGCCCTCGGTATCCGACGGATAGGCGGGGAAACACACGAAAAGCTGACGGTGGGAAGCACTTGTTCGGAAGATTATCGTGCCACGACGTCATTCTGGGGTTGGGGTCTCGCGTGGCGTTGGCGGCCGGTGCAACCGCTTATCGATCTGCCGCCAAGCTACGCGAGTTTAAAAGATTTCTAAACCCTGCATGATCGAATCGAATCCTGCAGTGGTATAGGTATCCCTACGGTTGGGGTGCTATGTGAGTAGGTGTTGTGTTTTCTCCGATGCGACGGCAGCAGCGCAGGGGTCCTCGGTTAAGTTGTTTGGAGCAAATATGTTTGTTGGCGATAGCTAATTGTGTTGTACAATACGGACCCTGTGGTGTAATATGCTACCGTATATACCTAGGTATGCATGTACTCCGCGCTGCTGTGTAATGCAAGTTAGGTAAGTGGCTTGAGATCTGAAGTCATCAGTGACCGAAATGTAATTCCTTTAGGACTTACGGGACGGTTATCCCTTGCAGAGAAATGGGCATGTCCGATCATAAACTTGTATAATTGGTGATTGTTAAGGTTACCTAAACCTTTTGGATGCGGTAACTAGCACAACATACCTGCGTAGGTATTCAGATATTACCCAATCACAGTGCGAAACGAGACGGGTATAGGAGGAGCATTGAATTACAACATATACTTGCATTAGGTTCCATATGTTAGGTACATCTATATATGTACATACCTTGGATGTGAGTATGATTGGTACTCGGTACCGTAGTTTATAGTGTCTCGCCCCAGGGCCCTTGACGGGTTCCACTCCCGATACCTAATTAGCTTAATGATCGTCGACTATTTGATCAGCTAAGGCAAGGACCCCTAATTGATTGACATTTGCTTTGGCGAATTCGGTCTGTAACCTTTTTTTTTTTTTTTTTTTTTTTTAAAGCTTTGAAATAGGAAAGGGGGGAGGGGGGGTGCAAGACCTGGGTATGCATCGAAATCTATCTAACCCAGCTACCCGACGATGGAACGTTTGGGTACATTCTACCGAGATCGCATCCAGTAATCACCCCCAAAATTAGGTTGACCTCGTGCAGCGGAAGCTTGGAAGCTTTCTAACTGATAACGGCCTAAGACCCGGCACTCCGTATGAGCATTCCCCGTTATTTCCCGTGGGACTATGTGCCGAGTCTAGAAGTATTGCACCTAATCTGCCTTTTCTTAGGTATTTTCCATCTTTTTTCAAATAAGGCGCGCGTACCTAAATTACTTGCATTCGAATGTAGAAGTTTATACATCATAAGGTTATGTAGGCACGTATCTAGAAGTACATACGAATGTACAAAAGTAGCTACATCCTCTTACCTAAGGTAAGGTACTTATATGATGTAGGTAGGTCCATATGAGGTATGGAGATAAGCTGGCGAGGTAAATAATCAGCTATCTTCAATGCATTTTACCCAAGTTATGTACATGTTTTGTACAGAGCGTACCCGACTGGAACTTGTGATCTGAGGCGCATGCGTCCGTTCTAAAGTGCGTCCGTCCAATGCCACACACCGACAATGGCCCATTCTTTTTTTTTTCTTCTTCTTCTCATGCCAAGATTCCAACAAACCTAACCTAATTGGATTTCACACATTCCGCCATTCTGTATTATGACCCTTGTTTGTCTGCCCTGTCTTACCTTGTCCGTCCCAAAATATTTTAAGATAAGAATAAGGTTAATTGGGCAGTATTTAATCTAATATAGGTAATTAAGAGGGCACGTGATTTGATCAAGAAAATCGTATAAGTTATATAATCATTAATATTTTTATATTTTTTTTTGGAAATTATTATTAAATTTATCATAATAAGATTTATAAGTATGAATAAATGGAATAATAAGAAAGTGGTTTTGAACCAATTAGAAAACGTGTATGGTACTGAAAGTGGGGCTAGAATCTAAAAATGGAGGGGTAACTAAAAATTATTAGAGATACAAAAAATTATATAGTATTTGGGTTAGTATGGTTAGAAGTATCGCAATATGTATATCCCTATGGCTATGTACTACCTAATTAGTACCGCCCCCACTGCCCAACCAGCCTTGCTCTAAAATAATATGATACTTTTTTGTTTTTGTTTTTTTTTTTACCACCCTCCCCTCCCCCTCTAGGCCCTCTCTAATTCGGACTGCCCTAACCTAACTTAGACGGACCGCGGTGCGGCTTCGCTCACTTGTTCGCTTCCTCGCTTACAACTCCCCCCCAAGACTCCATATCTTCATATCTCTCCAAAGTCCAAATACATCCAAATACAGCCCGTGAAAGTTAGCGGCCTTTTTTTATATATAATACTTTTTGATGAGACAAAGGCAGCTCTACCTCATCTTTAGTGTGTTACCGAACGTTCGAGACCGTCATCCATAGTCTCTCTAATAGTTCACCCCCCCCCTCGCTGGTGTGCGTATGTGTTGGTGTGCTGGCCGGCGTCTACTGGTTCCTGCAACAAGCTCTTCTTCTGAGAGTACTCTACTAAAAAAAAAAGGTGCTTCTGAAAAAAAGAGTACATACACTTGCTTGCATACCTACATACCTACATACCTACATACACCTCTACATATCACCTACATACATACCTACCTACCAACCTAGGTAATCCTTCTTTTTTTCTTACTTCGCCCCTTGCGTAAAGGCCTTCGCGAATGTTGCAGCTTGATTCATGGCCGTCGGCTAGTAAAACCTTAATAACTCACCCATCTGATTCACCCCCTCTATTCCTTAACGACCGATCGACCGTGTATTGTAGCTCATGGGCCTTCTTCTACCCGTGCCCTCTGCTCCGGCGACATGACGCCTCTAGATGCCTTGAGCGCCCCGAGTCCCATGCCCGTATCTATGATCCCGGAATCTTCATCTCCTCCAGAGATTCTTCCGCTGTCGAACCGGAATCCAGACGACAACTGCCAACCTCCCGCTTGCCCAACCGAGCAGCCTTATTTTCCTTGGAATGGCGACAATGGCGGCCACAACGACCATGGCAATCGTGACAATCATAACGACCCTCTTACCGCTGACACCAATCGCATGTTGCGAGATACGCATACCATGTCCCCCATGAGAGAGTGGCGATCCGCTTCGGCTAGTCCTCTGAGACTGACGATGCCTTTCATATCCCCTGGCCAGCTCGCTTTTTCGGCAATGCAATTTCTACCCGTGCCTCTGCTAGTTCTAAACAATCTAAAGACCGTAGTCCTAGCAAACGAAGCTATGGGAAAGATGTTGGGTATGGTGGGCGACTCGCCTCCACCGATGGACGACCCGGCTGTAATTAGCGAGTCCCTTCGGGGGCAGACCCTCTCGCAAATCGGTATCGACATGGTCCAAGACGGGAGGCCGGTCTGGGTCTCGTGGGAGTATTTCCTGGACGAATTAGTGCTCGAGATGGGCGCGAAGCACGCGACGGATAGCCCGGCGTCGCGTGCTAATAATACCAACGGTGAGGCTGCAAGTACGTCCGACGGCGCAAAAGTAGAGTCACCCGGTGGTATTCTGGGCAAGCCGGCAACGGATTCGGCCGTTGACGTTGTGGTGTTGCCCAAAACTCTAAATACATCTGAAATGACGAGATCGAAGCGGGCCGAGCTGCAGACGTACGCCAAGATGATCATCACGATATGGGAAATCGAAAATCATCAGACTTATTACACCCTAACCTTTACTAATACCGGCTCGGGACCCTCTTCCATTCCGAGCAGACGGGTTCGTGTCGCCCGACCTTCCACTCTAGAGGCCGCGGATCGTAAATCCATTTTGAATTCCAACCCTCCTTCTCTCGGCTCGGGCCATTCTTCTAGCTCTCCTTCGTTTACCAATAGCCCTAGCTCCGTCTCGGTCTCGGCGAGCTTATTCCCGCCTATGGGGCCCCCTTCTCGTCTACCCCCGTCCAGCACTCCGTCGTATCTTCAAAAGATGACCGTTATTAAGGATGCTCTTCTCGATAAGACCGAAACACCAATTTTTTCCATGTGGGTAGATGGTAGTGCCCCAGTGATGAATAGAGCTGCTCGAGATCTCTTTATGACTCTTACGGGGGAAGAATGTATGGACGGATTCGATCTGCTTTCCCGGTGGGAAATTTGGGATGGTGACTTCAATAAAAAGTATGCTCCGTCCGAGTTTCCTATTTCTGTGCTTCTGCGGGATCGAAAGCCGTTTTCTTCTTGGAGAATCGGCATGCAAGACAAGACGAAAGAAACCAGGATTGTGTACGACGTTTTGGGTGAGCTGATTACTAGTGACGAGACCGGGGAAGTTATTGCGGGTATTATCACCTGTCGGGACGTAACTCACCTAGCTCAAGAGATCACGGATATTAAGGTCGCCGACGAGGAGAGGTTTAAACTAATCTGCGACACTATGCCTCAGATGGTTTGGACAACTAGACCTGACGGGGTGCACGACTTTTTTAACAGCCGCTGGTATGATTATACAGGTTTGTCGGTAGAGGAATCCTTAGGTTACGGCTGGAAGAATCCGTTCCACCCTGACGATATGCCTAATACGTGGAAACGTTGGGAGCGTAGCCTAGCTACCGGGGAGGCCTATGCTACGGAATATCGATGTCGTAGTAAGGATGGCGAATGGAGGTGGATGCTAGGGCGCGCGTTGCCGTTGAGGAATAAGCGCACGGGACAAATCGAGAAGTGGTTTGGGACTTGTACGGACGTTCACGAGGCACTCGAGGCGAAAATGGCGGCAAAGCAGACTAGGGCGCAGCTCCTTAGCGTCCTGACGCATGCGCAAACTACAATATTTTCTGTAGATCTTAACCTGAAACTTACCATGTTGGAGGGTGCGGTAACCTGGATCTCAGGGAAGGTCGAGACAGCGAGCAACGATGCTGACAGACCTGATCCGCCGACGTATGTTGGTAAAAGCATCGATGAGGTATTTATCAATTTAAACCCGCGTCTGCTTCCGAGCGAGTTTTCTGCATTTCTCGAGCCCGTAAGACGTATATTGGCCGGCGAGCAGACAACAGAGACCGTACACGAACACAAACTAGGTGGGTACCGTGCGTTTGATGTATAACGAAAACTACTAATAATCTTTCAGATGACCGCTTTTATCGTACTAGGTTTTTGCCTCACATCGAAAAAACCTCTCAGGATGGAGTGACTAGCAAGCCGGACACCAAAGGCGCTATTGGCGTCATTATGGACGTTACTGAGCTAAAAAAGAGAGAACAGGATCTGGAGGAGCAAGTCAAAGAGAAGAGGCAACTAAAAGCTAATGAAGCGGCAGCCAAAGAAGCAAGCCGCCTCAAGAGTCAATTTTTAGCCAACGTAGGTGTTGTGCCATGTTATCGGTGATCTCCGATGTGTTGACATGCCACTAGATGTCCCACGAAATTCGAACACCGATCACTGGCGTAATAGGGATGGCCGAACTTCTTCTCGACTCACCTCTAAACGAAGAACAACGGGAGTACGCAGAGAATTTGGGGCGGTCGGCGAATGCGTTGTTGACCGTCATCAACGACATTTTGGATTTCTCCAAGGTCGAGTCCGGTCGTCTTGACATTGAAGAAGTTCAATTCTCTCTTTCCGTGATAGTACAGGATGTCTCCAAGATGTTAAGTTTTGCAGCAGGGAGGAAGAGCTTAGATTTCCGTTCCGACATATCAAGTGATATCGAAAACGACCTTGTGGTCCTTGGCGATCCCGGTCGTGTTAGACAAATTATAACGAATCTACTTACCAATAGCATCAAGTTTACGAGCGGCGGCTATGTCAAGTTCTCCGTATGGAAGGAGAAAGAAACAAATGACACAATCGAGATAAAATTCGTCATCGAGGATACTGGTATAGGGATCGAAGAAGACGTCCTAAAGCGTCTATTCCAGCCATTCAGCCAAGGAGACCCTTCTACGGCTAGGAAGTTTGGAGGGACAGGGCTCGGGTTGACGATATCGAAGAATCTGGTCGATTTAATGCGCGGAAGGATCACGCTGGAATCCACGATCGGAAACGGTACGACTGCGACTTTTTGGATACCATTCAACAAGCCACAGACTCCGCAAAGGGATGCGCTTGTTGACATTGGTCGCCTACCAGAAAGGTTACAGTCCGAGATGAGCGTTTCGTGTAACAGTTCAGAGCACGAACATTTCCTGGGAACACCACCAGCGGATTTGTTACAGGGCACATTAGATAAACCTAGACGGCATCGGAAGAGACCTGCTAATCTAATGGCGCCGTTTGCCTTTGAAAGCGACGATCTCTCTAGAGCCGAACGTGCCAAGGTTCAAGTTCTTGTCGTAGAGGATAAGTGAGTTTCAAAAGATTGAGATTAGCTGATGAGGTCCATTTCTAACACGGTGTTGTTTAGCGCGGTCAACCAGCAGATCGCAACCAAGACTATCAAGAAGCTTGGTTTCAACGTTTGTGCAGCCTGGAATGGCAAGGAGGCGCTTGATTATCTCCAGGCGTGCAGGGAGGGAAGATTTACCAAACCAGATATCATTTTGATGGACGTACAGATGCCCGTGATTGATGGGTATAAATGCACACATATACTGCGGCACCACGTACCGTATAAAAGCTACACTAGCGACGTACCCATCGTGGCTATGACGGCTTCGGCGATACAAGGAGATAGAGAAAAGTGTACAAAAGCCGGCATGGACGACTATCTGTCTAAGCCCGTCAAGAGCAATATCCTCGAAAGGATGCTAGTGAGGTGGAGTAAATCGCGTCGCAAGGTAGAATCGATGTCTTCTTCTTCAGCCGATCCGTCCGCATCGGACTGTTCCGAATCTGCGGGACGATGTATTAGTGCCGACATACCTACGCCGGCCACGTATGGTTTCTCCAGTTATAATCCGAAGACACCAGAGGAGCCTACGATGCAAGGCGATCCTGATGGCGCTGGTGAAGACGACCGCACGAATCTGCTCACACCAAGACCGATCAATGCGAGGACGGGCTCGCACGAGATAAATACGTTCCCCTTTGGAATGTCTAAGCCATCTAGGCAACTTGATAGTGACGAGCTGGCTATGCAGCTACGAGACGATAAGCTCATCGACGCCGCGGACGATAGCAATGGTAAAAACACGGCAGGGGGACCGACCATGTCTCATTCGTTCCCCGAGGGCGACTCCTTAACAGAAGAGAACGTACAGAAACTCGAGCAGGTGGGCGCGAGAGGATCGCCCGCTAGGGAAATATACGATATTGAAAAGACGCAGACGTAATCGTAATTAAGCTACAGGGTCAATTTTGCAGCATTTCCACTCACATATACGACAAGAGCTAGGTTTTTAAGCTAGAGACATCTTTTTTGACTCTGATTCGAAATATTCTGATTTCTCCAGGGAGCCGATCGATATAATACACGATTCTGCGAGCTCCTTGGCATCTTTTGTGCGGCCGGCGTTAATAGAGGAGCGGAATCGGGCTGGATAGGCTGGGAACCGGAGTCGGAAACGGGGCGGCAACAACACATTTCGCTTCGGGAGGGATAAACTCGACCGGCTTGGGCAGGCGTTGGTGGATAGGACGGATCTACGGCGGGCAAAAAGACGTGCATGTTGGTTGCTTCCACGGGGCTTCTATGCATTGGGAGGGGGGGTTGAACGATCTTGCCTAGCTTAATGTCTACATGTAGGCTAGTTGCTTACTTTTTGAGGTACCCATGCTATCGTGACCATGTATAGGGGGGTAAAGGGCGAAGGGTAAAGGGTGCCGCATTCAGTAAGTATTGGTATGCGGTGCCACACGGCGCTTTTAGCGTAAACACGCGCCTTAAAGTATATAGTAATAATTTACGATAGCTTCGCTTCGTTAGAATAATCTGTTGCATTCTTGTTCACGATGTGAGAAGTCATGTATTTGTTGCTTCTTAGTATGGTGGACGTTTGGAAACAGCACTTGTGGGATATCGACGAAATGAAGAACTTTTGTATTTTACTTGGCTCGACAAAATGAGCAGCTACCCTTCGTAAATGAAATTCATCACTCCAACGGACCATCGAGGATCCTTTTTGTATGCCATACCATGTCTCGCTTATGCCTTGGACTCCGTTTTTGATTTCCTCTCATATTTTCATCTCCGGGTGGCGGTTAGAAAACTAGCCTCAACTTTCACCGTATTCTATATCCTCACTATCTCTACTGGTGAATAATATCCTTCCTCTCCTGACGGTACGAATCCGCCACCAGGAACGCGAGCTCGAGCGCTTGCTTCTCGTTGAGACGGGGGTCGCAGAAACTGGTGTAGTTAGTAGATAAATCGTCCTCGTCCAACCCCTCGCTGCCGCCCACGCACTCGGTCACGGCGTCGCCTGTTAATTCGAGGTGCACGCCGCCGAGGTAACTACCCTCCTCGCGATGCACGCTTAGCGTCTCGCGCAGCTCGTCGAAGATGTCTCCGAATCTCCGCGTCTTGATCCCGGACGCCGTCGACCGCGTGTTGCCGTGCATCGGGTCGCATTGCCAGATACACGCTCCCTTGTACTCGGACCCCTCGACAGCGCGGATGTGGCCCGGCAAAAGCTCGCGCACCTTGGCGGCGCCGTAGCGCGTGATCAGGGTTACCTTGCCCACCTCGCAGGATGGGTTAAGGGTTCGGAGCAGGGCGAGGAGGTCCGAGGTCGGTGTCGTAGGGCCCACTTTGATGCCGATGGGATTTGCGATGCCGCGGAAAAACTCGACGTGGGCTCCATCGATCTGCCGCGTCCGGTCGCCGATCCAGAGGAAGTGCGCTGAGGTGTCGTAGTACTCCATCTGAGGGTTTTCCGTCGCTGACTCTGAAGCGGCTTCCTCGTCGCCGGGGAGAATGGGTTTTTCCATCAGCCGGGTCAGACTTTCTTCGTACTCGAGCAGGAGACCCTCGTGGCTGGTGTACAGATCGACGGTATCCAGCTTGGGGCTGCGGTCGGCGCCGATGGTGTGCATGAAGCGCAACATGTCTCGCAGGAAGCGCACGGCCTCTGTGTACTTGGCCTTGAGCTGCGGGTCCTTGACGTGGCCCAGAGTCCAGTTTAGAGGGCGGTGCAAATCTGCGATGCCAGCCGCGATGGCAGCTCGCACGTAATTCAGCGTTGCAGCCGAATGGTGGTAAGCTCTGAAGAAGAAAAATGATGATATGAGCTAGATGATTCATAAAAAGAGGTGAGGGCATGAACTATACTTGACAAGTCTCTGGGGGTCTAGATCGCGCTCATCTAGATGGTAGCCGTTTAAGATATCGCCTCGGAACGAGGGAACTTCTTTAGTCTCGCCATTCTCGTCGACAACCTTCTCGGTTGGACTCGACCGGGGCTTAGCGTACTGACCAGCCATGCGACCTATACGAACAACACGCTTGTTGGCACCCCATATGAGTACAAGACTCATCTGTAACAAGAGCTTAATCTTGGACTCAATAGCATCGGCGCGGCAGTAGTCAAACAGCTCGGCGCAATCACCACCTTGCAAGAGAAAAGCCTCACCACGCGCGACATCCCGCAAGCTAGCTTTAAGCCGAGCGATCTCTTGCGGATGAACTACGGGCGGGAGCCGGCTTAACTCGGAGGTTGCGCGACGTACGGCGGCCGGGTCGGGGTACACGGCGTGTTGCTTGATTGGCTTGGACCTCCAGGACGAGGGAGTCCATTCCGAAGGAACAGCTGAACCGTTTGCCGGGTCGAGCGAAGGGGCCATAGCTGTATGTACCTTTACACCCTACGGACGAACCATAAGATTAATAAAAATGGATTATTAGTGAAGAGAATGAGAAATATTAACCTAGATATTTCTTCAAACAGCGGTTTATTGTTTAGTTTAAAGGTTAAAGGTTAAAGGTTAATAAAGAATTGATGAATGAGTCAAAATGAGACTAAAAGGACAAGAAGCCACTAAACAACCTTGGGTATTACTTAATTGGGAAAGGTTTTTGGTGAAATCTGGGATCCATGTGTAGGTCTCTGGGAGGGTATGTATGTAGGTAGGTACCTACTGGCAAGTACCTAGGTACTGAGTTACTCAAGGTACAATACAATACCTGGGTACATATTTGATGGGTGGTCTTGGAAGCTTTAAAGCTCCCCGCATTTTCTTGAGCGATTGTTACCAAAACAAAATTATATAACCTAACCTAGCAGCCTAGATAAATATCGAATTCAACACCAAAAGCCAGCAAGTATCCCCCGTGCGCTTATTTACTATTACACCATACTATACCACGAGAAGAATTAGATCGAAATGGCGGAACCCCAACCGAAAAACGTACAAGAAGGCGCATCCGGAGACGTCGAGGATGAGGTTCAGACCACCGCCAAGTCGGCCGAGGACAGAAAAGCCGCCGCTGCTATGGCGAGCCTCGATACCCGCGGAGACGAGGCCGGCTCTTCGAACGCCGTCGATCAAGAGGCCGTAAGCAAGGCCATGAAGAGTCTAGGAAATGGTACCTCTACCGGTGCTGCTAAGGACGCCAAGAAAGTCAAGGTCGACTCTGCCGATGTTGCGCTGCTGGTACGTCTTCGTTTATTTGGTCGCGAGTTGTAATGCAGACATGATACTAACGAGCTGCGACGCGGCTATAGGTAGAAGAACTCGACCTAAATAAGGCCAAGGCTATCGAGCTACTTAAAGCACACGACGGGGATGCTGTTCGAGCTATGAAGGCTTTTATCGCTACTTGAGGAGGTTTGCGAATAGACGGGTGAGGTCGTTTTAGCATATGCTATACAAAAAGCGTATTGATTTTGGGAGCGCGATAGAGGAAACGGACATACCTACCTGACCTACCTGACCTACCTGGTAGATAAGTGAGACGACATAAAGAAACGTGAACCTGAAAGACGGATAGACATATAAATATATTGGCATACAGCGTTTGCTGCGTAGTTGCGAACAGGGCGAACGGGCACCTATCCGAAGTCGACGAGCAAATGAAAAGGGGAATATTTACCAGTATCATATTACGACGTATGGCCAAAATGGCCGTCTTGGAGGAGAACCTTCAAGGTTACGCACCCCGGTTCATGCCAACCTACCGGACTTCGGTCGCCGAGTCGCGGACGACCGTCCCTGAAGTTACTGCTGCTTAGGTAGTTGATTAGATGAGCCCGAATGGCGAAAAATAATTTCCCCGATATCTGTCCCACCCTTCCTATTCTTATTCTAGTTGTGTTGATATGTTGTGTTGGTGTCTTGGCCCAAGTATTTTCGCTGATACTCCTGTACGTATCTGGAATTAAATTACCAAGCACCTAGACCTAGACCTAACCCCAGCTCTTCAACCTAGAAGCTATTTTGGTGCTTTCTAAGTTAAGAGAGGCGAACGAATCATCTACCGACGCTATGCCACATAGCATCCACTCGGCGAATTTACAGGGCCACAGAAGTTACGGGAAATTTATCAGATTATTTCATTATCTTATTAATCATGGCTCTAGTAGGCTAACCACATTGCATACGATCATACCTTGCACATAGCTCCATCGCGTGGATTAGTTACATTGTACACATTAAGATCCACAGGATCAGATTGACGACGGATCGGTAAGCAACTTGTATGTACGCATCTCAGATTAGCACTTACACGCAACCAGTAGTGATAGACTAGATATTCATATGGGTGACTGGCTCGTAATGACGACGACTAGGGGATACGCCATGTGATATAAAAGATTCGCTCCCTTCCAAGGTGAGTGTGAATAATTCAGACATCCAGTCTATAGAAACTGCTTAGGATAAACAGGCTGTAGCCACTTCGCTGGCCTAGTTCAAGATAACCTCCTAGCATTTATTCGCGCTTGTCTGTCTCTTCCCGAGAAACCTCCCCATAAGAAAATATTCAGGCTCGAAATCAAGTACGAATCATGCTCTTCTCGAGATTATCTCTTACCCTATTAGCTACCGCTGCTCATGCGGCAGCTGAATTAATAAAATGGGACGACTGGGGGCACGGCCGAGTCGCCTTGGAAGATGTTAGCATCCACTTCCGCTACGCTGGCTCCGGGCCACCCCTCCTGCTCGTCCATGGCAACCCGCAGTTTAGCCTGACGTGGCAGTTCATCGGTCCTATCCTCGCCCAGAACTACACCGTCATCGCCCCGGACAACCGCGGCGCCGGCGACTCCAGCATCCCGCCCGACGGCAACTATAGCGCCGCGGCCTCGGCTGCCGACCTCAAGGGCGTTCTCGATTTCCTAAACATCACGTCGACGTACGTGTTCGCGCACGACAAGGGCGTCGGGATGGCCGTCGCGCTCGCCGCGCGGTACCCGGGATTGGTGAAGATGCTCGGCTTGGCCGAGTACATATTCCCGGGCCTCGGATACGAGGAAGCCGTGGCGCCGGGGCCCTACTGGGACCTGTACCAGAACCCGCAGCTGGCCTTCTTCCAGATCCCGGACTTCGCCGAGTTTCTGATGAGCGGCCGCGAGCGCCAGTTCCTGCTGTGGTATTTCTACCACGGCAGCTACTCCGGGCCGACGGCGTTTTCGGAGGACACGGTGACGAGGTACGCGAGCAGTATCCAGAAGCCCGGGTTCCTGAGGGCGATGTTTGGGCCGTTTGCGACGGCGACGATTTCTGCGGATAGGGAGTTCTTTAATAGGACGGTGGCGAAGACGCCGCTGGGCATGCCGGTGCTTGGGATGGGTGGAGAGGCGAGTTTTGGCTTGGGGCCGCTATTGAAACAGATCTATGAGCCGATCGCGAGTAATTTGGAGGTTGATGTCATTCCAAAGGCGGGACATTGGATAGGTAAGTCTCCTTTTGATTCACGCCTCTCAGTAAACTGATGATTATACAGCCGACGAGAACCCGGTCTGGACTGCGAGACGTCTTCAGCAGTTTTTGGCCAAGGACTCCTCCCCGATAGAGAATGTAGACTTGTCTAGTCTCAAAGATAGGGCTACGCTGAGTGTGGGTTACTTTGGAACTTTGAGAAACGCCGCCCAGGGAGGACTCCAGGTATCTTGAGCGTCTTACTGGAATTTATATTAATATGCACAATACGATTCGGCAATAGATCTTAACTAGGTACCTGGGTATTAATGATATTTCTTTAAAAAGGGGTTTAACCCCTTTATTACAGATGTTTGGGTAATTCTAGGGACTCTGCAGGATTTTTATATTAAGCCAATTCTTGGAATAAATATACTTAATTCTAGCTTAACCGTTGCCGTATGGTATTAGGATCTTAGAGCTCGAGCGACAGTCCCCACTAACAGTAGCCCCCCTGATTACATCGTGGGATCAAACACGGTTGCTGCCTAGAGTCGACTTGAGTGATATTAGACACATAACAGCTCATGATACCAAGCATTTATTAAATTTACTCTTTCCTCGAGATCTCTCGAGTTTCACGACATGAAAGGAATATATATTATCTGACTTTTCTATTTGCAGTCTCTATTGTAAATATCACGTGACACTTGCCCAATCTTGAAGCGAATTTTCAAAATACCAACGGTGAAGCCGCTATGATTACTCCGTGAGATATCTCATGAAAGAGGAATCACCACTAATGCCAATATAGGCTTCTAAGTTCTACTACATGGAGACCAATCCATATCGCTTGTTACACTCATTAGTTTTCGCCAGTATCGTATTCCCCTCACTCTTCCGGCGACATATTCGGAACCCATGGGGACTAGTACATATAGGTTGGCTATACACCCCAGGACACGGCCATATGACCGGAGGACCCGAAATGGCTCGATACGATTATTCTCCTGAGTGGGAAAACGAGCTTGAGGGATACGTCGAATCTGAACTTTACGAGGGTATGAATGACGAGATGGAGCAAATTGTGGAAATGGTTGGCGACAACGCTACTCTGGCTTACGAATTAATATCGCAAGCGATGAAAAATAAACGAGACCAGGGACTTATACAAGAGCGGACGTACTCCCACGGCATGTTTCACGAATCTATGCTCGCATACCAGATGCCTCGGAGAATTAGCGTAAATGAGGTACGAAAACATGCCGAACCGATGATCGCTCGTATCTGGAAGAATTTTCATGAACTTCAGGACATCGTCTCTCGCCACGAGGCGTTTATTCAAGAGCAATGGGAAAATAAATCCGAAGCCGAAAGACGAGATATATTGACACAAGCTTGGGGTTTGTCACCGCCGATGGCTCCTGAACATCGGCCTGACCTGTCGCATCTCAAGCATCAGTGTACGGGGCTCGTATGCAACGCTGGCAACAACACCAATGTCTCGAAGCGACCCCATTTCTTATGGCCTTATATCAACCTCGAGGACCTTAGTAAGACGGAGCCGCTCCTTTTCTTACTAAATGCCCGCGGTAGAAATCCACCGTCAACCTTTGCGTTCGCCGAGCTCGAACCGCTCGTGTTTGGTATAAGGTCTGGTTCTTTGCGTGTACCGCCATTTTTGAATGGGTGGAATATGAGATTTACTGGTAGGGATGGTCCTGATACCTACGGAGAATTGGTTTCCTGGGAGGATGATCCCGATGCGCATCAACGGCTACATCGCCGTCGTGATGTTAGCCCCGGCGAAGGACTATGGATCCTCGAGATACAGGATCGCTTATACCGGTTCTTGCTCGACACATGCAAGAGCATTCTCCGCGATTTTGGTACCGAAGACGAACAACGTCAAACCGTATCAGAATCCCCTGCCCCAATCACCAAGCTCAAAGGCGATGTTGCGACATCTCTCCTATTTTCTCAATACGAATCTATCTATCACGTACCCAGGGAGTTTGATATTCAACGACTCCGGAATCTAATCAAGGCAAAGAAATCTCAAGTTGAAGATACCTTCAGGGCATTGCGCGAAGACCCTGGTTTTTTCGCCTCTAGTCTCTTAGAGCTGTACCAACACCGTCCCGAGCATATGCTCGACACCAACGGCAATATTTATCCCGCTGTAGCGACCGAGGATGGCCGCGAGGACGTACTAGTTTCTACTGTCCGCTCTATGCTAAGTTACCACATACCCGTTGTCGAGACCTGGGGCCGTATGTACGAACTAGTCGACCGCCTGGCCTCGCTGAAGGAAGAGCTCTTCGACCGCACTGGTGCTTATACGCGACCCCAAGACGATCTTCCCCTCGACTTGGAAATAGCATTCCGCTCGCTGCGCCATCATATAGACCACTTCCTAGAAGAACTTCTTCCCGCGGTCAACAGGTGGGCGCGTTGGTCGCCGCCTATCCAGCCCCTATACCGATTGAACGTACCTGAAGGACCCGACGCAAAGATGAGCGTCACAACCGGCAGCACCGAACCGAATACAATCGAAGCTATTTATCTTTGGGTGCTGTATATGATGGCTGACCCCAAAAATCTGAAAAATATCGGCCTCAATTCGTGTGTCCAGGAGATAGAGCGTATCGCCCACGACCCAGAAGGGCGAAGATTCTTTACGCCTTTTGTGGCAGAGCAGTTTTCCGACGTCTTCATCATGGCTGAGTGCATACGACAGATAGGCCTCTTTCAGCCATGGGCTGCAACATTCGAGACTCGAACAAAGGACAAAGACGCGCGAAGGCAAATTTCCGAAGAGTTTAAGCGTACTGCCAAGGTCCTGGGTCCTCTGTATAGAATCGAAGTACCTGGTAATGCAGGGAAGCTTGGCGCTATGCTGACTCGATTGAGATATCCCGTCGACGAGCCCTTTAGTGAGGCTAATGCCGAAGCTATACGGGTGGCGGAGGAAACCCTAGATGACTTTTGGGGTGAGATAATAAGGCAGCTTCAACGAGATGGGCTCTGGACTGGATATGTGAGGGATGTGTTTGAGAGAGAGCCTGAACGGACACTCCTATGTGCTGAACCCACCGATGAAGCATCTGGTGCTATGGGGGTTATGACCGAAGCTCGGCTGGTGTCCCAGCCAGTACAACAACCCATCGGAGGGAATGCATACAACAAAGTTGAAAACTCATATTCATCAACCGAAAAGGAAACAAGGCAGCCCTTGTTAGAAGTCGACGAGCGCGCGAGAAAAGTCTTTGCCACGCTTTTCGGTGCACCCTCTACCGTGCAGGCCCCGTCGCCCAGAGAGATTCCATGGGAGGACTTCCTCTACGCCATGCATCGCGTCGGATTTGAAGTTGAAGAGCTTGGCGGATCGAATTGGCTTTTCACGCCTGATTCCGGATTACTCGACCAAGGCCGGGGATACACGAACGCTGTCCAGTTCCACGAGCCGGGCCCCGGTGCGGATATAACGCGGCTCGTGGCGAGGATTTATAGCAGGAGACTTTCCAGGACGTATGGTTGGTGTGCTGGTATGTTTTCCGAGGATGATGCCCCTAGACGTGTTTAAGATAGTCCTGCGAGATATAATGATATGATTATGACCCCTATTGGATTTCAACGTGGGCTCGTGGGTATCGTCGGGCTTCCCCGCAACTTTGGCTTCACTGCCGAGATATTTTAAGAACGCATAAAGTGAATGCACCCCGGACAAGATGAGACATTAGCCGTCAACGACCTTATAGGCTGGAAAAAGCGACGGTGTTAACTACATGGAGGAAGGATCCGATTCTGCTTGTAGAGGATAGAAGTCAAATAAGCATGACTAAATGTACACCAGATTAATATCACTATATCCCTGTTTGCCTTGACGGAATAGTTTATGGGACGGATGGCGTTCCGAAGTATATAGTTGTCTCTTATCCTGGCCGTGATGGACGGCTTCCTTCCCTTCCTTTTCGTTTGGGTCTCTAAGTGCCAATAGTCGTAAAGATGCAGCTCCTTACAGCTCTTCTACTCGCCGCCACCGCGGTGCAGGCTCACTGTAAGTTAGAAGCTCGCCACATTCCCCAGCAGTAACTTGATCTAACTCTTCTAGACACGTTCCCGCGACTTGTGGTCAACGGCAAGTCCGAGGAGGCGGACTGGTCTGCTACGCGCAGGACCAAGAACGCCGACAGCAAGACGGGTGTTTTGAGCGCAACGAGCCCGGATATCCGCTGCTACTCGTCGCAGAATGCTGCCAACATCATGACCGTACCTGCCGGCTCAACCATCCACTACATCTCGACTCAGCAAGTCAACCACCCCGGCCCCACCCAGTACTACTTGGCCAAGGTCCCCGAGGGTAAGAGTGCCTCGAACTGGGACGGGTCCGGCAACGTCTGGTTCAAGATCCACACGACGAAGCCCACTATGGATAGCAACAAGCAGCTCACCTGGCCTGCGCAGAGTAAGTTTGACTGTTAAAGACGGCTCATAGCAACCAGAGCGAAGGAGACTAACCAACGAACAGACGAATACGTCCTAACCAACGCCACCATCCCCGCCGCCACCCCCGACGGAGAATACCTGCTTCGCGTGGATCAAATCGCACTACACCAGGCTATGCAGGCCAACGGCGCCCAGTTCTACCTTGCGTGTACTCAGATCAAGATCACCGGGGGCGGAAACGGAACACCCGGTCCCCTTGTTGCTTTCCCCGGTGCCTACAACGCAAACGACCCCGGTATCTTGGTAAACCTGGGCACTATCCAGCCCGACTCTTACGTTCCCCCGGGTCCTGCTGTCTGGAGTGGTTAGGTAGACATGTGCAGCCGAAGTCTGCTCTCGGTGGTAAATTATCACTCTCGACCCCGTTCGAACGACTGTATCGTACGACCGGTGCTCCGGCTGGCAGAATCAAACACGTACACTGCATGGTTCGTGATATGATAATAGGGCAATGGGACAAGCTTGTGGAGCCGGCATCTAGGCCAGCTAAATTGAGGTTTCTTTTTCGCAGTAATTCGTAAATGAATCTACTAGAGTGGTGCACTTGGTGACGTCGGCCCGGGGACATCAGCAGCGACACTATCAAAATACCCAACTCCCCTCGTGAGATGAGGTTTGCTTAATAGCTGAAATAGAGGACTCATTGGCACTCGAGACTACGACGGGAACATCCACTTCTAATGTGATATGCTCCTGTAGTTATGGATTCCGACTATTGGTAGATTGCCCAAACTATCTTTCGCCAAAGTAGCATCACTTATTACACGTAGTGATATGAGTAATCTAATATCTCTTTCACCGAAGGTTATCATTTGGATACGGACTAATTCATTTCGTATTTCAATAGAGTCCTTTACCTTTCCAGTCTCCAGCGTTTCGCGAGGCTACATCGTAAAGGTCTAAAAGCTTCTTGGCTGGTTGATCGCGATTGAGATGTAGTTCGTTGAATATATCGTCTCTATCGCAGTCCGGCCGCAACACCCCTGGCGATGCGATCCGAGATAGCCATTATAGTAATCATAGGATTCACTCCGCTTGCGGACGGGAACACGCTTGCATCCGCGACGTACAGGTTTTCGGTATCCCACACCTTACCGTTTTCATCGACTACGCCCTGTTCTTTGGTTTTGCTCATGCGACACGAGCCCATCTGATGCCCCGATACTAGCAGGGCTTTGGTGAAGTCGGCTTTCGCGAGCTGTTTGATCCAACTCGCAAACTCGGCATCGTCTACTTTCCTTTCGGCGGTCGGTGTGTCACTTTTAAAGATTGGGACGCTGCGAACGGGGGGAATCAGTTCGGTAGCTCCTTGGATGTAACAAATCTTGGCGGCGGCAATGGCGCCGGTTTGTATGCTTTCGCGATCGAATCTTGATAGCGTATATGCAACGGTAGGGCTCCCGTCGACGTCTGGATAGACCGAACCCGTGCTGCGATCGCGCGCAAGACACAGGAGGTTGTTCATATGTCGGAATCCGAGGGCGTCTACCTTGAACTGCAGTGCGCTGTGCCATGGAATTTGCAACATGGACAGGAACGGCTGTAAATGTATGGCATTAGATGCGGCGTATGAGGGTTGAGGATGCGTAACGGGTTTAACTTACAAGCATGTTCGCGGTTTCGACACGAACCCCATGTCCTTTACCATCGAGATTCTCGAATTCGTACATAAGGCTGGTTAGAATTTCATCTGGACCATATTAGTACGCGCTCCCTTTTCTGGTTGGTCAAGCTCGCCTTCCCATCCCCTAACGTCCTCCTCGAAGACAGATAGCACAACACTACAAGGGTGTAAATAGAGATTTTTCCCAATATGAGCATTCTACGTATTGTCAGCGACTCAACCAACTGGGGAAAAACGAAGACCGACCTTTAGCCCACTCCTTAATAAGATAAGGGGGCTATTTAGCGAACCGCCAGACAAGATGACCTTCTTAGCTTTAATGTAGATTTGTTTCTGGCCCTTTTCGGCCTTCATGGTTTGCAGGCCATTGCCTTCGTTACGAGGTGTCCAGGTTCCGACGATACCAACTGCTTTCTTCGGCCCTTTATCATCATCCCAAAGTATCTCCGATACCTCGAATCCTTCGATAGATCGAGCGCCAGCTTTTACCGCCGCCGGTAGCCAACTAACCGCTGGTCCTTGCTTCGTACTTGTACGACAGCCATAAGCGCAAAGGGCACCGCAGTTATGCTTAGAGGAACCCGAGTTCTGCGCGACGACCTTGGAACGCCACCCGAGAGTCCGAGCTCCTTCGAGGATAACCTTGTTGCCGTGGTTCAAGTTAACATGTGAATCGCTAACCCCCATCATCTCAGAAGCTCGGTCTATCGAGGCCTCATAGTCAGTCTCCTTGAAGAACCACAATCCACGTTCCTCTGCCCATTCAGATCTGACCTCGTCTGGCGTGGCTATACTCGCACTCCAATTAACCGTACCACCTCCCCCCCAACAGCTTCCTGCAGAAACAAACGTCTGCCCATCCACGGTCGACAAGGAGCCTTTGCCTTCAAATAAGCTGCTCCCGGCTTCTAAGCTTAGGGGAAGCTGGTCTGGCGAGAAGTAGTACCCCTTGTCGACTACGATTACGCGGTGGCCGGCTTCAGCAAGCACTTTGGCGCAGACGCCTCCACCGCATCCGGAACCAACGACGATTACGTCGGTTTCTATCGTTTCACTCTCCGCGACCGTATTGTTAAATTCTAGGAACTCGAAGTCCCTCAATGGCCCGGGCTTCGATAATCTGGCATCTTTCATGTACTGTTCATACCCGCTGATCCTCAATAGGAGAGGGTCGGTTGTGCTCCACGCCACCCTTCCCATGGTCAGTATATTCGTGGCAATTATAGGCCAGATGAATAGCCAAGACTGTTGCCATGACTTTATAATGGCTTCCCGTATGGATGTTGACTGCTGGGAAATTGTTGTCAGGTAACCTGTGCTGATTAAACTACCAATACGTGTTCTACATAACTCGTTAGCGCTATCCCGAGGATACGAGTCAAAGCAGAACCATGTGATGCCATACCCTATGACGCTCAGAATGAATCCAAGTTGCTTCCTTGGAGTCGGAGCTAAACTGGCAATGGTTCCCTTTATGGCACCAACGAACTTGGCATTGTGAGCAGGTCGTCCTTTTAGATATTGTTGAAACTCTTCGGCGGTTGGGGGGCTTGCCATTTTTTGTTGTATTTGTCCGTAGAGGCGATCGAATTGCCCTTGAGTAATAGCAATGCTAGTGCTATTTTCCGCCGTCGACTCCCCCACTACTATTGAGGGAACAACAGAGTCAACAAGGGCAAGCAGTGTCTGCCATTGGCTCTCCGTAAACACGTCGTCTGTCATTACAACTTCCCAACTTGACGAGTACCTATTATTGACTTCACTAAAATAACGCATAACAAGCAGGCTATCTGCGAGCAAAAAGACGACCTTTAAGATGATACAAGGGGAGGATCATGAAGCGAGGGAGTCGAGGTGATTGAAAGAAGCCAGTCCCCTAGATACCCAGGTACGCAACTTTGGCAATCATACGTCGACTCCCCAGCCTACCTGGGTACATAGCCCCTCCATCCTTCGCCCTGATACTCCAAATTCTGTGTAACTCGGCCACTGCGGAAGTCCTGCATAAACCAGGTTCTTGAATGATCATATCATCGAATTAATATTGGTTGCAAAGCCTGGTTCTATTGCAACCCTCCAAGCCCTGCAGGATGGAGTGCTCGGTGCCGTGTAAAATGTCTCTCGTGGATAGCCTGCAAGTCAAGTATATCATGGCTTCCGGGGCCCAAATACTCGATATTCATGTCACGGAATTGGCCAACGTAGGTGCTTTCATACCAAGTTCAACTCAAGATGTCGGTAGACCAGTTCAGCAGCCTCTCGGCTGCTCAGCAGCAGGCGATTCTTGATGGACCTGCGTTAGCGCCGCCAGATGGGATAGAATCGAATTTTACCAATCCGCCAAATATGACTGCTATGGCGTTCGCCGCGACAACTCTTTGTCTAGTCGTGTCGTCGCTTTCTGTTATTGTCAGACTCTATTCGAGGTTCTTCTGTACGAGAACGCCGGTGATTGAAGACTGTGAGCACCGCCGCATCGACAATACCTACTATCTCAATTAAAGTCACCTGCTAATACTTGATAGACCTAGTTGTAGCGGCTTTCGTAAGTGATTTCCTCCGTGATTATACCAACGGGCGGGTATGCTGATATCGGAACAATAAGGGGACCTACGTTGGTTATATATACGTCACGTACTGGCTACTCGAGGACATTGGTTTCTTCGTGCACCAATGGGATATTCGGGTCAAGGACATGACTACACACTTATATGTAAGGGCTAATCCAGTCTGGCGTGTTGTTCCAACAGTAGCAATAGTTTCTCTAACCAGACTAGATTGTTCACATCGGAACCAACCTATATTCAGCGACCATGATCGTCATGAAAGCATCGATCCCAAAGGAGTGGTGCCGCATATTTGCTCCCCATCAGCATAGAAGTGCCTTTTACTGGATCTGCCATATCATTATGGTTCTGAACATAATTTTCTACTCCATCGCGATCCTAGTCGAGAATTTCTCATGCTTCCCGCACGAACGGATATGGGACCAACTAATTCCGGGGAGGCAATGCCTCAACGTCAACGCGATACTCATTGCCGGAGCTAGTATCAACATTGTTCTTGATTTTATGATCTTGATGCTTCCGCAAAAGGTAATCTGGGGCCTGCAAATGTCGAAAAGCAAGAAGATTGGTGTTTCGCTGGTGTTCACCATTGGCCTCTTGTAAGTGCACACCGTCTATTAAGCAGCAGACAGCGAGAGCTGACACTTAAAATGACAGCGCCTGTACATCTGCGGTCGCTCGACTCGCATACACTGTTAAATACTATTTCACGGACGATAAGGCGTACTGGCTAGGGGCATTATCACTTTGGTGCATTGCCGAAATGACGTGCATGTTTTTCATCTTTGCAGGTCCTGCAATCCCCGCCGCATTTAATGGCTCGTGGATGATATCTATCTTGTCTACGACGTTCAGATCGTGGTTGGGCATATCCAAGAGGAGCACGGACGTGTCTGATTGCAAACTGCCACTTCCGGGACAGCACCAGCTAGCCTCTCCGAAGCGATATTTAAAGATCGATGGAGACGGTATCCCTTTAACGACAATGTCTTCAATCGAGCCCGTAGAACATCAGGTTATAGAACCCGCCCGGCCGCTTCATGGGGCAGATTCGGGAATCGTGTTTACGACGGAATTCAGCACGAGAGAGGAGATACTTGGGGGTGGGGGCCAGCAGCAGCACTTCAAGAATGAGTATCTATGGGAACCTCATGCACGGTAGTGGTGAGCTTCTCTTGTGCATGGGGATAATATACGCGGGCTTGTACATATGCAGCGAAGTAGTAATCTTATTGTGAAAGGATTCTAAATAGGTACCTTGGGTAATACTAGAATCCTAGATTGTGGAACATTATAGCCGTCTTATATGCATCGATTTGTTATCCGCGACGATCAAGAAAATAACCAATAAAGCCCGCCGGGATCCAGACCGACAGTATTGCTGACATGCCTTATGTTGCCCCTGAGTCGTCTGCAAACCTCCTAACTAAGATAAGAAAACTCTGGGGTAAACACACTGAAAACGCGAGACGGTCTGCCATCACAAGATGCCGGGGACGTACCTATTCGGCGTGAGTTGGAGTCAACCGCTCTATCTCCGCGCCCAAGGTCCCGAAGTTCACCGCCAGATCTCCAGCATAGGACATCTATCGCAGGGTCCAAAAGGCGGCATTCGTAAACGCTGCAGGAACTCGGGGCTATTATCATGATTTCGATTTGGGTTCCATTCTAGGCTGCCAGAGTAACTTCGGGGGTGGTAGCATTGACGAATCCTTTGAATTAAAAGATGGCGGAGGTACGTCTCCAACGCCCACTCCGTGGTGGCTTCCCCGATCCTTCTATGCCTCGCTGCTGGTGATTCCGTAATAACGTCTCCCAAGGTTGGCGAGACCTACAGGAAATAGGACTTTGTAAAAAGTATCTGTTTTGAAAAGTCGCACCCGGCTCTCCGCTATGGCAGCTATCGCATGTGAGGTGTGTCGGATGCAATGCTACGGGATCGAGTAGCGGGCATGAACGTCTTCTCACGGGTACGTGCAGAAGTTTGTAGCTGCCGTGTTGGGCTATGCTATGATATGATGGGGATTGAACGTCGATGAGTTGTTTGCAAGCGGGATGAGATAGTCCTATATCGGCTTGTGTGGAAAAATCGTGTTTGTAAAAGCTGGCGTTTGCCTCTCGATACTGGAAATGTTTTTCATGCTTTCTTTGATGCGAAGTACGAAGTACGATTTATAGCCTACGTTAATAAAAAACCTCAAAGATACCTACTATTGTGTTTTGCAATGGGTTCTATAGTATACACTGAAACCTCTCCCCATGAAAATGGTCGGCTGGAGGGTAGTCTTGAAGAAGACGATCCAGTCTGCATCGTCGGAATGGGTACGGAAGACTCCTATAACGCTGCCAGAAATCAAGTAATACGCTGACCTATGTGAAATGGGAATATAGCGTGTCGTCTTCCGGGCAATGTTCGATCCCCTCCGGACTTATGGCAGTTCCTCATGGAAAAGAAGTCCGGCCAGGGGCTCGTGCCTCTAGGGCGATATAACATCAAAGGGTTTTACTCTTCGAAGGGTGATAAGTCTGGAGTCATGAACGTGGACGGTGGGTATTTCCTGAAGGAAGACGTTCGGCAGTTTGACAACGAGTTCTTTGGAATAAACAACTTCGAAGCTATATACGGTTAGTGAACGAGTCCATCCCTACTTGTATTATGTGCAATTGCCTGATCGCTAACGACGTATAGTATGTCAAAACAATGCAAACTCTCCCCCTTTGCATGTTGTTGCTAAGAGAGGAATAGATGGACCCGCAGCAACGCAAACTCCTAGAGGTAGTCTTCGAGTGCTTCGAAAATTCGGGATCATCCCTCAACGAGATGTCCAACTCCAACACGGGCGTATACGTGGGGAACTTCACTCAAGACAACCTGCTCATGCAAATGAGAGATCCCGATGATTTGAGACGCTATCAAGCAACCGGGTCTGGTTTGACCATGCTGGCTAATCGCATCAGCCATACTTTTAATCTGCATGGTCCAAGGTATCTCCCCTTGAGAGTGAATTCCCGTCTTAGCACGTAAGATACTGACAATTAGCTGTAGCTTAACTCTCGATACAGCGTGCTCATCTTCGATCTATTGCTTGCATCTAGCTGTCACCGCCTTGAAAGCAGGAGAGTGCGACGGGGCAGTCGTGGCGGCCTCTAACTTGATCATGTTTCCAGGACCGCACATCGCAGCTTCTAAAGCCGGCATGCTCTCCCCTACATCAACGTGCCACACGTTTGACATCTCAGCTGATGGCTATGCGCGTGGCGAAGGTATCAACGCCGTGTACATAAAGCGTCTTTCGGCAGCTATCAAAAATAATGACACTATCCATGGTATTATCCGTGGAACAGCAGTAAACTCGTAAGTCCCAAGCCTTAGGTATCTGTCTGACGGCATAGCTCTAAGAATATCACCAGCAACGGACGGACCCCCGGAATGATCTACCCCAGCGCACAACTCCAGGAAGCCGTCGTTCGCAAGGCTTACAAGCACGCAAATCTTGATTTCTGCGATACAGATTACATTGAATGCCACGGTACCGGAACCGAACTAGGAGATCATGTTGAGTTGAACGCGTTGGGGGCCTGTTTCTCCAAGACAAGCAGAAAACCAATTATGATCGGTGGTGTAAGTGTACCCCTTTTCTCCACGACCCGCCTTATAGCAGCAACAGTGAGATGCGATATTCGTCTAACCTACTAATATGTACGAAAATATCCAGACAAAACCAAGTTTTGGGCACGGCGAAGCAGCAAGTAGCCTTACATCGCTGATCAAGGTTGCCTTGGCCTTTCAGCATGCCTTGATTCCGCCTACGCGTGGGGTCGAGACGCTCAATCCAAAACGTTGGTTACTTCTCTTCCGCTTGGATGGACCATTAACTAATATCGTGGCATTTAGTTGAACTAGATCGCCACAACATGGAAGTTGTTACTGAACCCCGACCATGGCCACGAAAACTTCAACGAGCCAGCCTTAGCTCTTTTGGCTACGGGGGTGCTAATGCGCATGTGATCCTTGAGTCGGTCTCGAGTTATATGAATAATCCGCCCGCGACTACGAATGGCTTACATGGAAGCCTTCAGCCTCTATCGTTACCAATTTCGGCTTCGTCACAAAAGTCTTTAGAGACTTGGACTGAGCAGATCTATCAACTTGCCCAGTCGTGTGATAGTTCGGGCATCGGAAGTCTGAGTTACACATTAGCCGAGCGTTTGACGCATTTGAGATACCGAACATCCCTTCTTGTGACCCCTAGTCAAGATGGAAAGCCGGAAAACTGGGCCATTCAACCGTCTGAAGAATCTCGTTATAGTGACGTAGATCCACTTAACTTCGCGTTTGTTTTCACGGGTCAAGGAGCGCAATACCATGGCATGGGAAGAGCACTTCTTTGTACTAGTCCGATATTTCTCGCCACCATCAGAGGGCTGGACCAAGTTCTCCAAAGTCTTATACCGCCATACGCGCCCGGATGGACCCTTGAAAGCACGTTACGAGACGACACTGACGAGAGCCGGATCAACGAAGCTCTGAGAAGTCAGCCCATATGTACCGCCGTGCAAATCGGTCTCGTTAGCATGTTGCGTGCTTGGGGCGCCCAACCCTCTGCTACTATAGGCCATTCCTCCGGTGAGATTAGCGCAGCATATGCGGCGGGACACTTAAGGTTTGTTCTCTTACCCTATACCCATATGCCGATGCCGATTCCAGTCTGCTAATTACGCCTCATAGCGCATCGCAAGCTATTCTTGTTGCTTATTTCAGAGGATATGTCGTAGCAGAGAACCCAACCTCGGGAGCTATGCTTGCGTGTGGACTCAGTGTTCAAGAAGCTGAGGCAGCAATAAAGCAATGTGGACTCGCGGAGCAGGTCTGCGTCACCTGTTTCAATGCGCCAGAAAGCGTGACTTTGAGTGGACCAAAGGATTGTATTATTCAGGTACAATCGGAACTTTCAAGTCGCAAAAAGTTCAATCGACTTCTAGAGACGGGCGGCCAGCCGTACCATTCAAAATGGATGAAGAACGCCGGCGCGATGTACGAGAGGTTACTCGAACCATACTTTCATGAAAAACCCCAAGATAGTCCCTTTAAAGCCACAATGTACTCTACCGTCTATGACAAGGACGGCAACCCCGAACTTGTCGACGCCTCTACGACGGGGGCAAAGTATTGGAGAGATAACCTCGAGCGACCAGTCCGATTCCATTCCGCCTTACACCATATGATCCGAAGCCAGAGATTTCACCTCATTGAAATAGGATCACACCCGGCTCTAAAAGGCCCCGTAAACCAGATCCGGGGAGCCGCAATGCTCGATGAACGAGCTACCCCATATAGTCCGTCATTAATCAGGGGACAAGACGCTCATCTGAGTATGATGAAACTAGCTAGTAGGCTGTTCACTCACGGCTACAAACTAGATTGGAAGGCCATCAACTCCATTCCCGAAAAAAGCCGTGTTGTGTTCCAAAATCTGCCCCCATATCCCTGGGATTACTCGGCCGGCCTGCTCTGGTTCGAGCCTCGTGCAAGTGACGAGTTGCGCAATCGCGCTTTTATTCGTCACGAACTTTTGGGTTCACAGCAACTCGCTGGGAACGGCATCGACTGGAGCTGGAGAAATATTCTCCGCCCCAACGAGATGCCTTGGATTCGTGACCACAAGATTGAAGATCAAGTAGTGTTTCCGGCTGCGGGGTATATCGCTTTGGCTATGGAAGCAGTTACCAGGGCCAGAGCGGAAAGCGGAAGCCCCCTGGCTGAACGCGCGATATTTGATCTACAGAATGTCAGCATCAATTCCGCCATGGTGGTGCCTGAAGAGAGCGACTTGGACCAAGTGCCCGTCGAATTACACACGACGCTTACTAAACGGAAACTATCAGCCAAGACTTCTTCGGCGAGTATATACGATTTCTCCATATCTTCCTGGACTGGGGGCGAGGCTACTGTACACTGCGTGGGAAGCATCCGAGTATCCGACGAGCCCCCTGAGACATCGGTAGCAGTCAATGGGGTCCCAGGCCCAACCGGGTTTAGAAACTGGGCTATGGACAGGTGGTATGAGAAATTCAGGGAAGGGGGAATATTATTTGGCCCGCAGTTTCGAACGCTAACCGGCGTGCGAGCGGATAGCAATCAAGCACGATCCGACGTTCTATGTGACGCCAAAATTTGTTCACCTATGCTTAAGGACTCGGCCAATCGCTATGCGGTACATCCCGTGACGATTGATGCCTGCCTACAGGCCGTCTTGATAAGTGCTACTTCCGGGAATCCCGATTCTTTCCAAGCTTTCGTGCCGGTATTTATCTCGGAGTGTCACATTAGGACTTTGGACCTTCCGAGGGAAGATGAGGAGGGACGGAAAGGTGTCGTTCACGCAACATCGCATCGAACAGGATTTTCCAGTCTCAGAGCAGATTCTACTCTGAGGGATGACCGGGGGGTGCCCCTAATCCAGATGAAAGATGTTCGATCGACGGCGTATACTGGGAAGGTGTCTAAGGATGACAGCCATGAGAACCCTCACCTATTACGGCACGCAGCGACGCGTGTGGATTGGAAACCGGATATCAGGCGACTTACGCCGGACACAGTACCTCAGCTGGAGGCTTACGTTGCAGAATTCGCTCACGATACACCCTCATTCTCGAATGGGGACGAGAGCGAGAGTATCATTGGCGCAATACTAGACCTAGCAGGCCATAAAAACCCTCGAATACGTATCCTAGAAATCGGGACACCTAACGAGGGCTCAAAGAATAGGTGGCTAGAGTTGTTGGCTGACGGAACTGCATTTCCACGATATAAGTCTTGGGTATCAACTCAACCGGGCGACGGAAACGAAGTTTGGGTAGAGAGTGCTAACCAAACCAAGTTCGACATTGTGATCCATAACGTAAGTAACGGAATACACTCTTCAACATGTAAGAGAATACTCATACTTCTCTAGGATACCGCATCTGAGGAACTTTGGAGCCGCTCGCCGGAGCATCTTGCGTCGCTTGTCAATGGCAATGGGGTCATGGTAACCCGCAAATCAGATATGGCCACAGCGAAATTAAATGCAGCAAATTTCCAGGTGTTAGATCTTGGAGATCATATCACTCTAGCACTGCATAAAAAAGAAAGGAAGGCTCTAAAAGGACGAGACATCCTCATTGTGGTATGTGGATATATCCAGAGTATATTTTGTTGACTTACTCGACTAATATCGATATCAATAGGTTTGGGAAGCGTCTTCGTTGGTACAAGTCTTTGTTGATGATTTAACCAAATACTTGGAATTAACTCAAGAGGCTCGTTCAATTCGCGCCATATCCCTAGCCCAGGTTCCAACGATAGAGATCCCTGGGGATGTAGTTTGCATCTCACTGATAGAACTAGAACGGCCGTTTCTGGCCGAGCTAGACGAAGAGGACATGGGACTACTCCACAACCTGATGGGCAGGGTAAAGGACCTCGTCTGGTTGATTGGAGCCAACCTAATGGACGTACCCAATCCTGACCTTACTTTGGTACAAGGACTTTGTCATTCCATCCTTGTCGAGCAGCCGGCTTTTCGGTTTGCATATATGGATGTTGGGTCCATCGAAATTCTATCATCCGACTTGCAGAATTCTTGCCAAAGTATAGTTCGAGTATTAGAACGCCACGAGAAAATCGACGACAGAGAATTCGTCCTTTCGAAAGGCCTACTCTATGTTAGCCGCATAAAGCCCGACACCGCAATAAATTCTGTATTCCAGAGCCGGACTGGGAAAACGCGTACATCCATGAAGCAATTACCCCTTTTCCAGGCAAATCCGGCCAAGTTATGTATCGAAAAAGTTGGTATCACAGATTCCTTATACTTCCAGCAGATTTGTGAGCCGCCTACGACCCCACCCAAGGGTTTTGTCGATGTCGAAGTCAAAGCAGTCAGTTTAAATGCGAAAGACGTGTACGCTATGAGCGGACGCGTCGAAACGAGAACTGGCACGTCGGGTCTCGAGTTCGGCGGTCTTGTTACGGCAGTGGGATCGGACGAATGTAATTTCAAAGTAGGGGACAGGGTATTCGCTCATTACCCTAATCACTTTTCGACGACTGAACGAGTCCCGACTTGGGCGTGTCATAAACTGCTAGATTGTGAAAGCTTCGCGGAGATGGCAATACTACCAACTGTATACTGCGCCGCCCTATACGCTATTCGCGATTGTGCGAGGTTGCGCGCTGGGGAGTCGGTTCTTATTCACTCGGGAGCTGGTGCCTTTGGCATCGCCGCAATAAGTTTGGCGCAGCGTGTTGGTGCAGTCGTATATACCACCGTTGGCTCGGAGAAGAAACGAGAGTTTTTGATTAACAATCTTAGCATACCTTCCGACCATATCTTTAGTTCTCGGGACGAGTCGTTCGAGCCGGCATTGAAAGCTGCAACTGATGGCAAAGGAACCAATGTCGTTATCAACTCCCTCGTTGGAGATCTGATGCATGCCAGCTGGCGCTGCCTGGCTCGTTTCGGCCGCTTCATAGAGGTTGGTAAGCGTGAATTTATTGATGACGGTAGGCTAGAGATGGACGTCTTCTCCCGCAGCACGACCTTCGCCGCTTTCGATCTTAGCGAGATGTTTTTTGAAGACGAAAAATACTATCAAGATCTACTAGTTAGGTAAGTTAACATGTCTCCATTTCGCCGGAGTTCTGCTAATCACAACCATTCTATCGCGCAGCTTGTCCAATGATGTTATTGAGTTGTATCGCTCGAAGCAGATTCAAGCCATTCCTATCACGACTTTTGACGTATCGGAAATCGCCCAAGCATATCGCTATTTCTCGTCCAGAGGTAGAATCGGGAAGATCGTGGTCTCATTTGAGAATCCGAAGAGCCTCCTAACTGCAAGTTCAACTCCTAGCTGATTCTGTATTGATGCTAATGATGCTAACCCTATGCCTTTTAGGTTGCGCCTCCTAAATATATCAGCATACTTGATTCTGCAAAGGTGTATTTCCTCGTGGGCGCCCTTGGTGGTCTAGGGAGGAGTTTAGTCCGCTGGATGATGTCGCGAGGCGCGCGAAAATTAGTATTTCTCCAGAGATCAGGCAGTGATAAGTCAGGAGCTCGGGAGTTCGTAGCCCAGTTGAGACGAGAGGGGGCGCACACTACGGTAGTCAAGGGCGATATCACAAAGTTAGAAGATGTCGCAGCGGGTATAGCAGCCTGCAAGGAACTCGGGGGACCTATCGGCGGCGTACTGCAAGCCGCAATGGGTCTCCACGAAGATATTTTCAGCGCGATGACAAGTGGTGCTTGGCAGGAATGTGTGAGGCCAAAATGGGCTGGCACGTGGAATCTCCACAAGGCACTAGAAGGGCACGACGAGGCTCTCGACTTTTTCCTCATGACGTCTTCGATGAATGGGACTACCGGGTTACCAACGGAAAGCAATTATTCCGCAGCAAACGCTTTTCTCGACAGTTTCGCCCAATGGCGAAGAAGCCAAGGCAACCCGGCCGTATCACTTGCATTAGGAATGGTATCCGACGTCGGGTATCTTCACGAGAATCCCAAAATTGAGGAATTATTGCTACGAAGGGGGACCCAGCCGCTAAGCGAGAACGACGTTCTCCTGCTTGCCGATATCGCAATCGGGGGCGTCAGTAGCCACAGCGTGTTACAACTGGGGCAGAGTGATGCAGCGCCGGCTCATATGCTCACCGGCTTGGAAACTTGCAACCTTCGAAAATTGATAAACCAAGGATTCGAGATAACTAATTCAACGCTAGATGACCCTAGGTTATCCATCCTAGCAGCTTCACTAGAGTTTGCTCGTAATCCTACAGGCACAAACGAAAGTCGATATCCGGAAGGTGACGAGCAGATCGTCAGCACTCCATGGATGAAGGGTTTGCCTAAAGAAGTTGTCGATATCCTCAGACCGGAACTTGCTGGTGCCTCTTCTTTGAAGGCATCGATACTACGAGTCTTAACCAAGAGATTTTCCGATTTACTGCTTACCCCAAGAGATCAAATCGACCCCGACAGGTCGTTTGCGCAGTTTGGGTTAGACAGCATGATCGCGTCGGAGTTTAGATCGTGGCTTTGGAACTCGTTCAAAGTTGACGTGCCGTTTTTGGACCTATTGGGATCCCGAAAGTCGTTGGATACCGTAGCAGCACTTGTGGAAACAGATGTAGCATCACGGTCTGCGAGATGAAAAGTAAAGTTCTAAGTTAACTCCTTAAGACGAGTTTAAAGGGAAAAATAGACACCTCAAACGGTAAAACGGCTCTCGAGTACTAACCAATTTCGCCCTAGTGTTCGACGCGTCCAGTAAAGAAAGAAAGAAAGAAAGCCAAACGCGCATCAGTGGGACTAACGCGCGAGACCAATGCAGGAGAGCGGGTCTGATCATCTTATCTGATTGATAAATAGGCTTGGCATTATTCCGAGCCAATCAGAGAATATTTCAAGATATACTTGTGGATCCTGCTGGGAGCACGAACCACACGGCAGAACCCCGACCGCCTAGGGCCAGCCTACTGTAGTTGTAAATATCCTCGCTTCGCAGCCTAGCATAGATCTTAGACAATATATCATCAGTTCAGTTACCACATAGACTTATTTAGGCCCTGACTATTCATACAATTAGTAGTTGGTGTCCCGAGTCCCGGTACTGACCGCCATAAATGCACATACTGCGCATAACCAAGTATAACCAACGACGCCTATAAAAAGTCCATACCCCAGATTTATCTTACCATCTTCGGGTTACCCACTCTAGGGATTTATATTTGCAATAACTGGCTTGGAACCACGTTATAGACTGACTCATGAGTTGACCGCCATGTTCAGGCATCGAGGCTTATCTCCCCTGTCCGTCCCTCTACCTGCTTTCGGCTTCGGTTTCGGCTTCGGCTTCGGCTGGGCTATGTAGTCTTTTTAAATATGCCGCTCTCCTGCTCAGATTATGCTGTTGAATCTTCTCTAGAGTATCGCCCTTGGCAAATGTCCCTGTATTAAAGTCTATTAGTGAGCTTTCATAGTAATTCTGGCCATGGCGACACTAAAGAACCAAGACTCTATCGAAGCGGCGCCGGATCCCGTTACGGTGGAACTTGCCAAGATCCTAACACCGACCGGCGCAACGGATACCGCACCCACAAAGGATTCCGATCCCTTTCTAGTCGCGTTTGATCAGCCCTACGATGCCGAGAACCCATTGAATTGGCCGACCGGTCGTAAATGGATGGTCACGGACGTCTTGTCCGCCACGAGTTTTAACCGTATCATGGTCTCGACAATTATGGCTCCGGCATTATCTACTATCGCCAACGAGCTAAACATGAGCTCCGCTGAGTCGGCCATGTCACTTTCTATATACCTCTTAGCTACCGTCTTTGGTCCACCCCTGATTGGCCCCTTGTCGGAAATATACGGCCGGAAGGTTATCCTACACACTTCCAACGTTTGGTTCCTTGCTTGGAATATTATTTGCGGCTTTGCTCCTACAAAGGGGACACTTATCGCAGCTCGCTTCCTTGCAGGTTTTGGTGCTAGTGCTATATACTCTCTCGCTGGTGGCGTCCTTGGCGATGTATGGAGGCCGGAACAGAGGGGTAGTTCGCTGGGAGTCTACCTAATTATTCCTTTACTGGGTTCAGCAGTCGGTACATCGCTCGAATAGTACTAAATAGACAACCAAGGAAATTAACCTTCTACCTTTTAGGTCCTATAATCGGTGGTTTTATGGCCGCACGAACAACCTGGCGGTGGATGTTTTGGTCCACGTCTATATTCCAGACTGTGATGATAGTCGTGTCATTTTTCAGCTTCCACGAGTCTTATGGTCCCCTCATCCTTAAACGCCGCGCCTGGCGCATTCGCAAAGAGACGGGCGAGACCCGATATCATACTCAAGGGGAAATCATTGATGGGGATAGGTCGGCCCTGGCTATTATAGTACGGGCTTTATCACGACCGCTACGTCTCCTACTCTTCCATCCCATCATCCAGGTCTCGGCCGTTCTATCAGGATTCAACTATGGCATCCTATACGTCGTCCTCTCTACCTTTTCCGCTCTTTTTACTACCCAATATGGCCAGTCGGTCGAAATTAGTGGACTGCACTACATTGCCTGTTCTCTTGGCAATTTGGCTGCCTCGCAGGTCGGCGCGCCTTTGATGGATTATCTCTATAAACGGATACCTGCCCATAACCAGAATCCAGAGTCACGTATGCCTTTGATGTTCCCCTCAATACTAATCACATGGGTGGGCGCTTTGATATACGGGTGGGCAGCTGCGTACCGGCTGCATTGGATCGTAGTTGACATAGGAGTCTTCATTATGCTGTTTGGCATGCAACTTGGCAGCCTACCTAGTAAGTGTTATTCAAGCCCCTCATTAACCTCCTTTATTACGCCCTCGACCGCTGACTTCACATGCTTTAGTAACGGCATATGTTATCGACACCTATGCAGAGCACACAAGCAGCGCCATGGCGGCACAACAATTCCTCAAAAGTTTAATGGCGTTCCTATTTCCGTTATTCGCTCCAAGCATGTATGCAGTACTTGGATATGGATGGGGTAATAGTGTACTGGCCTTGACGGGCTTGGTACTTTCAGTACCTCTTCCAGTATTCCTATGGAGGTACGGGGCTAGGCTAAGGGCCAGGGCAATTTCGACTTACTAGGTAGTATTGACACAAAAGGTGTAAGGAACTGATAATTTTGAGCTTAGAGCTTTTATGGTGAATTTGAAAAAGTTCTACTAAAGGATATTCCCAACTACCAACGTGTTATACGTGGGTAGATATCTGGAGTAGCCATGTTCCTCATTCTTTAATATATCGAAATAATCTACCTCGCAAATTACCGCATCACTTTATCACAATACCTACTAAACGTATATCTAAGTATTGCAACGTTGAGTCAAAGTTTTGCCTAAAGTAGGTCAATTAACGTTTAGACAATCCATAAATATCTACGTTGAACTATAGGCCATAACCTTTCGACTACGCCGGTAGTTTCCTTCGTATGTATCCTTTTGAGTCCAGCGTTATACGGGGGATCCCTCTTGAAAATAAAACTCTTTGAATGGCCAAAATAAACAGCCACAAGTTGATGCCACATTCATCAGAGATATCGCCCGGGGGGGAGTAAAAGGGGGGGAAACAAAGCACATGAGTCTGTATTTATCTTAAGAACTCTCCCATTAACGGAGTTTCACGAGGTACCCCATACAATGTAGTTAACTAAGCCATTCGTAGACTTTCACAGAGTGTCATGTTGTCGTAGTCCCATCTAGGCAATGCTAGTGCTGGTGAAACTAAACGGCTACTACCTCCATAGGTAGCTAAACTATCTACTTCCTACCCCAATAGAGCCATTGTTACCCCTTACCTTGCTTACTTCCTTTCTACCGCCTACCGCCTTCACGGGCAGTAAAGTACGGCTTCCCTGTAACCGGTACAGCAACTGCCTTAACCTCGACATCTCTAATCAACGTAATAGGGAAAGCACCTAGGAATAGGCGCTAGAAGAATTAGAAATAGATTTGATTGCTCGGTAGAGTATGGCGCGAGATATTTTCTTTGATTTAGCCAATCCTCGGGTACCAATATAGAAATATCTACGTCGTTTCCCAGATAGTAGAACAAACAAGGATGGATGGAAACTAAGGGGACAACGAATATGCCTCCGCGTTAATTGATTGCCAAAAGTACGCCATCTTAAAGGGGGTATTCTAGTAGCAAGATCCTCACCTGCTGATGGGATGACGTGCAACGCTTACTGGTAGCTGTATATAGTCGTGCCTCCTTATAATGACTCTTAACGACCTGATGACCTGATGACCTTGTCATCGCTGTGGTCGCTGCCCCTTACATTCTTCCTTATGACCAACCTCCCTGTCTACCTAGAGAGTCGTCATGGTAAACATAGTTTGTGCCTGCGGGTCCTGAAACATTTGTCATAGCTCACAAGCTACCTAATCCTCATAGCAATTTGGATCGTTGCCTTGGAGTACCTCTCCCCCAACCACCCCCTCGCATAAGTTCCCCGCGATATTTTCTTTCCTATGCGGGTCTTTGTGTACTGGTACCTCTACTTCTCCTATATTCACCATGTCTTCTCCTGTTCCTTCTACACTGCCTCCCCACACAGGTCGTCCTATCTTACCCCTGCTGTCACGCACTATTAATCACACCTCTCGGTACTAGTCCCCGGTTGTTTGCTCCCTTGTACCCTGACTCACCCTCAAGGTCCTTGCTTGACTGCATATAAATACCCCATCACTTTCTCACCCCTCCTCACTCCAGCATCTCTTCCCTACACCATCTCTTCTCTACACCATCTCTTCTCTACCAACCCTACCTTACACCTCACGAATCAATCATAGGTACGTAAAGGTAATATCATCATGCTACGTACCCAAGTTATGGACAGTACCTAGGCATCATGGATACTATCTAGTATGTAATTCAATAAGATAAACCTATCTAAGATACATCCTGCTAACCTATGCCACAGTAGCTCTTAAAGAGGATAACTGTTCCTGTTTAACCCCGATACTCAATCCACAGAGAAGAGAAAAAAAAGAACTCCAATTAACCACAAAGTATCATCTAAAATCTAGCCAAAGCCGAGAAGATGCCTAAGGTTTATTTGTCATCTGTATGTTCAACCTTTTTTATTCCCTCATCTCCCCCATAAGTCTTGTGATGTGACATCCAGCATCAAGCCCCTCTCATACTAATCAACTTTTAATTACCTCAGGCTCCTCAGAGAAATGGTAACATCAGTGGAAATAACTTTGTCTACTCTGTTACTCTCCAACACTTGCTACCGCGGCTATACCAAAAAACTCCTATACAAGAGTAGAAAGGGCCAAAGGAAAGAGATTGATCCTTATTACTTAGTAAGTCGAAACATTTCTAAGTAATATGGTTCTTCAGCTAATTCCTTTCGACAGATAACTTAATTATATTTCTATACTCTAAAAACTATGCCATATAATTGCCTTATCTAAAGTATCGACTACTGTTTGGGGCTAAACGTGAGTACACTACGATTGAATCAAACGTTGTAACTGACACACTCAAAGCAGAAATCAAAAGCCACGATGATCAATGGTGGGCGAGACGTCCAAAATATAATCGGCATTTGCGCGACGCTGTAAAATGGGATCAAGGCCACAAAGGATGGTGAACTTATCGGGAAAGACAGTCAGAGATACGACTCGATGCAGAAACGGTCTACGACCTTTGAAAGTAAGGTCACCAAAGCCAAGAAGCGCGACCGTCAGCCAAAATATGGCAAGGCCGAAGAGAGCAAAGAATTGCAAGATTCACTACTCGCAACTACACCCTTCAACCACTGGTCTCTAGTGCACACGTAGGGGTCTAAGCTAAGCAAAAGTGAGTCACTTTGTGACCTTGGAACATCTTGAATAACCAACAAAATTCCAACCTAAAATCCCTCTACCCCTTCACTCCCTTCCTCTGGTACGCGTCATATGAGCGTGCTACCAGAGCTTTCCATCTCCGGTGACCTCTAATATGGCTTTCCTTTAGCCTTTCCACTCCACAAGAAGTTTCATGGCGAAAGCTATTTAGAGGCCGCCATGAAGGTCTCATCGAAAGGATATTTGGGGGTCTTGTGGAGCCCCATGGAAAACATGGGGGGCTTCTTCAATGATACGGACGTCGATATGAAAGCTTCGTTATCGACGAATTATAAAAGTTCTTCAAACGGCTTGAGCATATACCAAGTCTAAGACTTCTGGATATCATGGTAAGTTATATTGAAAGTGTCTCTGGTTCTCATTCGCGTTTTAATCAGGAAATCGCATCTTACATTTTACATGTTTACACAAATGCTAACTTATGTGACTATAGGATGGCAAAACTCATTATTCTGAAGCCTTGCCGCCCTTTACAATTCTTCGGCGAAGTCTCTTCTTAGGAAATCCTGTATCCCTTTCGGCCTCATGCTCCTCCGTGGGGGCTTCCCAAATAATGCATGGATAAAAATCGGATTATGATACATTCCGTCCCTTCTATACTTAGGATGATCATGTCCTCGACATCATTCGTTTTGGTATCATCTCTACACGATTAAAATATCTCTCAACAAGGTGCAATAACCTCATAAATGCCTATTGAAGAGATAAAATAGGGTCACTGGCGCGAGAGCTTTACTACTCCCTCCCTCCGTTGATCCTAGCCGAATTCACTGGTTATACAATACATGCGCGGAAATCTTCATCGCCAGCAAATCGCCCTACTTTGGCAGGCAGTATTCGCGAACCATCGCAATAACAGCGCGGGTCAATTTTCCTGCCGGATGTGGCGCGCGATGATAAACTAACACAAGCACTTTAATCGCCAAGGATTCGGCTATATGTATTGTCGTTTTGCTTGAGCGCCAGCCATTATCTACCGTGGCATGGCGAGGATCCAAACTTCGGCCCAGACCATGTGCGTCGGATAACATTTCATGATAAACCTGGCCGGTCCCTAATGGAAGTTGGCTACTAATGATGTCCTCTCAAATTGATATTGAGGACAAAGGATTCTCCTGGTATTATTCCAGTGACATTCGGATTTATCCTGAAACATTCAACCAGCCACACATATTGGTTGGAATAATCGTGTTTCTTAATGGTTATATTCTTCCTCCTCACCAAGTACACGCCACAGACGGTTTATGGATGGGTTCTTGCACCCGTCGACTCGGGGTGTGGCGTTTGTGTCTTAATTCGACACTCACGATTAAGGCGTCACTCTGACTAACTTCGCGTTAACCCGAAGGGCCAGTGATTGCCGTAGCGCTAATGACGCATTTCCCTCTGTGCCACTGTCCCCATTGGTGGTCAGAGTATCTCTGATCCTTGGCAGAAACTTGACTGCTTTGGTGATGTATATCTTAGGGACTCAACCATAAATATTGCGTCCCCTCTATAATCGGGGCCCAATATCGCTGCAAAACGTCAGTGGTACCATCCTAACGTACCACTTACGGGATATTCGCCGAAATAGCCACTCGACCTGACAATACTGTCTAGGGCTTGAACTGGATCAAATGCCTCAGTAAAGGGTTCGGATTAATTGTCATATACCCGTCCTAACGCCTTCACGAGACTGGTGTAACGCAACGCATTCCCAAAACATTGCAAGGTCAACTCACACGATACATACTGCGCTGATAGAACTTGGAGAAGACACTTTCATTTACTCTTTTACGACTTCTCCAAGTTCCTCTTTGAGAGGAATGCAGCCTTTAGGCTACATCAGCCCCATTCGATTGACTCACATAACGGTCGACATACGCGCCCTTATCATGCGCTCGCTGGACGTTAAAGACTTTTTCATCATTATCGTCGCGGCCAACACATCGAAATTACCCGCAATCAAGGTAATATGATCATACGGAAGTGGTTTAACTCCTACCAATGTTCCGCCGAGCGTAACGCATCTCTACCCTGCTCCGGAGGGAGATTTTACGATTGGAATTAAAATATCGTGGGCTACCGGATCGATGAATGGAGGGTTGGTTACCTTTCCATCATACTGTGGCTAAGATGCCGTCCGGTATTGAGTACCGGAAGAAGTCGCCTCATGACTATAGTCTGTAGAGGCCTCTCGGCTTCTCGTATTCATGCGCAAAGTTCCGCTCTGAAATTGTCCACCTATTAGGACGAATGAAGACAGAGAAAGCAATTTCGTCTTGTGTGGCCCTACTTCACGGTGTTAGGTAAATGGGGGTATCTATGTTTCGACCTGGGGGCAGCTTCTAAGCCGGAAGAGTGCCAATTCAATAGTAGTACCTTCCAAGCTACGTACCAACAGGAGTACGATAGTAGGTTTTCATATGTCGAGCAGTAAGCCGCCCATTCCTGCCCAAGGTACTCCGGCCGTCACACGTGCTATATATGCGCTTTCGGGTTCTATAGTATAGGTTATTTGGGTGGCTACTTAGATAACTTTCACGCCCATTGGACGTAAACGAAATTACCATCATCATCATCAGGGTTATCGGTTAGCTCTGTGAGACTGACAGTTATGTCATATGTATATATTCGTCTATGGCTTGGGTAGGCTTATAGTCCTCTCTGCTCAGTGGTTACAGTTCATGGCGGTTAAACCGCCGATCAACAATTACCGCAACACGACTTAAGTGCTCAATAGATAGGTACTAGCCTCTTAAAATAATAAATCACAGTCATCAAAAAAGTTATGCGATCCTCTGAGCTGAAGATCGTATCGTAAGTTGTTGCAACCTCCGGGAATCGAACCCGGGTCTCAAGCTAACCGCCATGAAATGGAAGGCTTGAATGATAGCCATTACACTAAGATTGCTCCCAGATTGCATGTTTGGTCCCGCTGGTATTGAGGGATATATCGTGAAAGAACCAGTAGCCAATTAGAGTTAAGAAGTCTTTCGCGCTTGGGTACCTAGACAACGAAAGGTGGAGACGGTCTAGAGCGTGGTGGAAGTGGATAAGTGACGATGCGATGGGGCTGGATGGACTAGCAGATCTGGGTTTGTGTGCTTGATAAATTTACGAAATCAGTGACTGTGGCTTGTGTTATGCGGGTTGAAACATTAATTTCTTTTAAAAGGTAGGTAGTCTCTTATTAGGGATATAGTCTATGTCTAATAACTATGCAAACATCAATTCTAATTAGTCGACTCCATCGCCCTCCTTATCTTCAACGTCTAACTTCTCGAATTCCTTACGAGCCTCTTGATAATCTTCATCTTTACTCACACCCTCAGTTTCCGTTTCTACCTTCCCCGCTTCCTTAGCCATCTCCTTATCCAGCTTCGTAGCCTCCAGAGCGGCCGGCTTGAGAGACCCGTCCTCGTTGACGTCTTCCTTACGATAAAGAGTAAACGTAACGACTAGGTAGGTATCCCCGGTCGACCGGTTTCGTAGCGTGTATCTAAGGGTGTGTGAGCGTTTCGGCTTGGACCTAGATGGGGTAAACGGCGCAATGAGAAAGAGCGATTCCAGCAAAACACACTGACAGAATACGTTAACGGGTTTGAGCGTTTCCTTACCGTAGACTCTGGCCGTCCCAATACTTCATTATCGGTAATGTGAATCCTGGCAAGCGCAGGCTGAACTCGCTGAAATCCAGATACGGATTGAAAAAGTCGAGGCAGTAAGTCTTGCCGTATTGGAATAGCCACTTGCTCTTGTTTACTGGCTTCAAAGCCCACTTCATACGATCTTTTCCTATCGTCGGGGCGCCGATGGCTTCTCGCTCTCTTATGCCTTCTTCATCACCGCCTTCTTCAAACCATAATCCGCCCTTTTCGGGGTCAACTTCTCCTTGGCCAATGTGAATAGCGTTGAAGGATGAGAGCGCCGGTCCGTATAGATATGGTTGATCGGCGTATGCGTCGCCCTCAAGACCAGGGTCGATCCACCACTTCACAATATTCATAGCATAACTGAAACCAGGCGGGAGGCGATCACGGATAGGGTGGTCAAAGTCATTCCCGAACTGAAGATCTTCCCCAGATATGCCGTTTACTACTCCTCCGTTGGAATCATCTTCACTATCTCCCGGAGACGATGACCCTGATGGGTCGGGGGAAGTAGCCTTCGAATTGGTAGGACTCGTAGGCCTTTTGGGAGTAAAACGAATTGCTATGCTGTATTGGTCTTTGTTGGAAGCATGTGGTTCCTGAGAGAAATAAGGAGACGTAGTGGGAGAATTTCTTGGCAAGCCCCGATAATTCTGTACGCGAACATTTAGATCGATGTCGATTAACTCGCTGCTTATCTTGACTGGCTCATGCGAGTTAACTGGAACCACGACATGTTTATCCAAGTCGTAGTCCGGCCCAGCGGTCACTCGGATAACATATCTTTCCGCCATGCTGTGGAATGGGTCTGTATATATCCCTAAAACTACCGCGGCCCGGCCTCGTATAGCCACTCACAGAAGGGTATTTGATCAATAAGAGGTTAAAGTTTCGGTAGGTAATTGAAATGCTAAATCCAGTGTAGAGTCTAGGTTAGTTAATCTGTGCTTCTCACTTTTCCACGTTTCGTGTGGCGGTTTCAGAGCGGTTTATACGATGCGACGAATGTTTAAGGGAGCGGTATGAGTATTGTGATCACTAACATAAATAGAAGGTGTTTAGTATTTATTTTAATTACCCCAGTGGAAAGAGATTTATTATAACAATGAACGCCAAAGGACCCAGGAGACGGTTTACTTCACCAATGATTTTGATGTTTCTCAGATCCAAGATTTAGATGACGGCGGATGACGTCGCTAAAGACAAGACAGGGTTTAAAGCACAGACCATAGCTTATTTGATGGGACTACGTATGATGCGCGAAGTTCTATCGGAAATGTACCAAGGTAGATCTCGGGTTCAAATATAACTCCATCATGTAGTAGGTAGTCTGAATAATGATATGTTCGGTACGCTGATATAGTATATCTCCAATGATGCTTAGAATAATGCGCCGCAATAAGTCTAGGTTTCTAATTCATTGGACTAGGTTCAAAAACAAAAACGATGAGGCTTGAACATATCATCCCCTATACACTTGAAGGTACATGGCTCTTGAAATCCAAGTTCTATTACCATAGGGTTTTCAAACATGAAAATAATTATATTTGGAGGGTTTCAATCGAATTAAATATATTTATATTCGCTCGTAGATCAAGTCAAGAAAGATGATGGGGCCAAGGGTAGGATAAGCGCCAGGTTAGCAAGATCGTCCCGGCTCATAATTCGGCGGCACAGCCAGAGGGACGGATGATTAAGTGATCATAGACGAGGATTTGAACTATGGAGAGTAAGTACTGACGTCTTTGAGTACTGACAATACGGGATTGGTTCCTAAAATACTATGTACTGCAGAAAATAATCTTCACGTTCATAAGGATGGCGGTATTACTTAGGCACAAGGAATTGATCGATATCAACTCTTTCAAAGAAGCTGATGTGGCCAAAACCGACCCAATATTGCGCTAGGCGATTATGTGAGAGTAGGAGGAGCTGAGACTCGATATATCGATCTAAAAGTCATTTTGTTAGGGTGATGAAAGCAACCCGATTCTTGGACCTCTTACCGTTAGAAAATCCCATATGAGCAATATGACCCCTGCTTTTTACGACTCGGGCGCCCTCGAACGGCGGCTCCTTAGCCGTACCTAGCAATGCGGCATCGCTTAGGTCATCGGCAACAAAGGTATACTCGCCTCTTGGTACATTGACGTCGCCCGTTAGCTTTATTGCTTCTAACCGGCCGCGGTATACGCGCTCGTGAAGGAAACGTCTCTCAAACTCCGAGTCTGATTCGTCCTGGGACCGCTCTAGGGGTGCCTGTTCCTTCTCGTCATCGGGTTGGTTGATAAGTAGGAACTCGCAGCCATGCCCACTAAAGTCGCCAACCCAGATTCCCCTCCAGGGTTTCTCGGCTGTTGGCGTATACAGCACCGAGTCAAGGGTAGAATAAGTGACCAGTTCCTCTGCAGCATGCACGCTTAGAGCCGGTGGCCCTATCTCCATCCATCGCCTGATACGGAACGTTTGATCCGACGCTTCGGAACGGTTTCGCGGCTGCCACATGGTTGATGTCGACCTTGTATAATTTAAAGATGTTGCGAGTGGATGCACGCCAGTCGGCTGTCCCGTTACACGATGGCGCGCTGGAACCGCAGGAGGGGGCCAGACATAGCCGTAAGGAAATTCATTTGTCATTCGACCGAGTAAAGCAGACTTGTTAAGTGGCTTTGCTAGAAGGAAATTATTAAATCGAGGGTCCGTCCCACCACTGATGCGCATTGGCTGCTCCGAAAAGAAATGCCGGAAGGATAGAGCCGGGGACTTCCCACGCACTACGTTTTCGAAGCTGTCCACGTCTAGCTGCAATACGGGTTTATCAAGGTGCAACTTAACAGTAGGCTCGAAATAGTGGATGTGAACCGCTTGGTTAGTGCCCCATGGCTCGCTACCATCTCTGTTGCGAGTAGCAAGCATTTGGTAACCTTCAATGCAACCTCGTCGCTCGTCGTAACGGATGATAATTATTTGGCCGGTCAGCTCGTGATCGCAAAACCATATCTTGTGTCTTGTCAAGAACCAGTACGGGTCGTGCGAGATGTAAAGTTCGCGCCAGCTCTGGCACGGGTATGGAGAAGCGACTTGGTTTTCCGGGAGGTTTGATAGTACGTGCCGTTTCCATTGTGTATCAGAGTTTGCATGATTTCGTAGTGCATGGCAAACTTGAGAAACGGTAGCTAGCTCTAAAGGAGCAAGCCAGGAAAATATTGCATCAATTAATTCGGATGGTAGATTGAGGAGAGGGCTTCTGTCGGAATCGCTGCTTGAAGACGAAAGGGCGGGGCTTGGGTCTGTTGGTCGTTGTTAGCTCAGGGGTCCTAGAATTCGAGGACCCATGCCAGCGAGAATAACACGATGCCGTCACGGCTTAGGGAATAAAGGCACAAATTCACGAACCTCTGCTTGCCACGCTTATACTACGTCGCTGTAGAGGAACGTCGAGGTCCTCGTCTAAGTCAGGACCGAGCATCTTGCGGCGATCCGTAGTACCGTACCGCAAATCATGATCGGGAACAGATTTGACGATGAGGACATGCTCTTCAATTTCAGGGTTTAATCCTCCGTATGTGACAGCGGGATTGTGGATATTCACGGTGTAAGTCGAGGTTGACCCTGATGGCTCTCCGTCCGTCGTCGTAGCGTTACTGGAACCGGCCTCGTCCGACGGAGTGGTCGTAGGCCTTGGGTGCCAGACACGCTCGTTTTCTTGGTCGGACATTTTGGCGATTCCCGCGGCGGGACCTAAACGTACAGGTGACAAGTCGGGTGGTTCGAAGGATCTAATTGACAAGGATGGTCGCCACGTGGTGGAGAGCTGAGGGGTTGAAAAAATTAAAAACCCAGAGTCAGTCGTGGATGAAGAAGATTTAACGAGATCCGGATCGTGAAGTCTGACCAGACTGAATTTCCTACAATCCTTTTAACTTTTTTGTTTTACGTCGTAACGCCAGCATCCAGTGACGCAATATTGGCGGGCATAGACCGCTGTTTATTGATTAAGAATGAGGAGGTAGATATCTCATTATCATAATGACGGTTGGTCAAGTATCTACAGATTTAAGCCGACATAGATGCAACGGCTCATCTGTTCACATGTAAAGTGGAAATGGTTCCACGACGGCGGTTAAAAGTAAAGTTAGAGATTGGTAAAATCATCGAATTAATTGATGGGCTTGGCTGGTAAAGAGAGGTACGTAGAATGTATGTAAATACTACCTCGTTAGCAGGTTAGGTATGTTAAAAGAGCGGAAGAAACTGGAAAGAGGGATTCCAACGATTTCTCAACACTGGTTCTGCGTTGTATAAATATCCAAGCTCTTGAAAGTTCGTATAGGAATTGTTCAGAATTGATTTGGAGGAGTCGGAACCGGACCGGGTCTATGGAGAAGGGGGGGGGAGGGTTAATGAGGATAATGAAGTAAATGATTAGTCGATTGAAGCTTAACGATTTGTTTCGATTCGATTAGTTAGAACGATTTATTAATTCTGCTACCATAGCACTGGCTCTAGGTATCTTGTTGATCCACCGGATTGGGACCGGATTGGACCCACTCATCCCACTATAATACCATTATAATACAACCTATTAGTTCCATAACTATCCCCCTAGCGAGTAATTCTAGGCATCTAAACGTTGTCATTTACAGGGGAAATGGGCGCTATAGCCGCACCTCTTAATACTATATTTTTGGCCCCCATAGCCGTTTGGCATTTATTACTGACTAAGATCTCAAAAATTCGCAACTTGCTCAGCCTGCTATCCTTATGCACGTTCGCTCTCTTACAAGGCAGGTGCATCATGTACGCTAAACACATCCTGCCTGCCCAGAGTAAAGTACGTGCTTAGGCACATGTAGTTAGCTCGGATATGCGCGCGCATCTTTTGATTTTGTGCCTTATCCATCAACATCTTCCGATCTGCCTCACAGTCTTCAAACCCGTTATCAACATTGCTCGCTAACACCACCACTCGATCAACTAGTCCCGAAGGAGCCGTATCCCGCATCGCGGCATACCTGACGTGTTAACCAGATTGCAGCCCAAGAGCTTTTCTGGTCCGGATATCCGTGACAAAATGATTGTTTGGCGTATCTCACGGTTGAAGATCCCTATCACACACCATACCATCCTTTACGCTCGGCTGTAACTTCAAGATGTAGCCGGTCCCCTTAAGCCATTGGAACAAGAATTTCATCCCCACGCACTGCCTGCCGACAATATACCTGCCCAAGGTACCAGCCAATACATACTCCCATCAAGTGAATCTAACCTTGCAGGGTCATTGATCTAGCTAACATCCTCGATCCCATTGGAACGGCTGCTCATTCCTCTCGTGGGAAAGCGGCCAGGGGACCGTCAAAGGAAAGCCAGCCATTATCGGATCACAGATCCAATTTGGTGCGCTACACCTAAGGATGCTACGGTACATATCGGAGCCATCAACTAGAAGAGATCGAAAACTACGACGATGATACCGCCATTCTATGTTAGTAGTACCTGTTGGTTGTCATTCTTTCTCCGACTCGAGATCGGCGTAATGCTCTGCAAAAGAAGAAGAGCCGAAAAGGTCTCCCTTCATACGCTCTACTAGTATAATAAGCCAATCAAACGGGTTGGCGTCCCTTGTAAGGTTATAAGATGTACTTCCGATGGTAAACCGCCTTCCCTTCTGGTTTTTGAAAGACGCTAAGGGCAAGGAATTTTTTCGCGCGGGCATTTACCCGTCCATATTTCTCGATATTGCCATGCAGGTCCAGACCAGAGCGTTCTTGGCTACAGATTTACTATGTCGAACTCCAAGATCTGTCATGGGTTGTCGCTACGCTTTTTATAGATGTTTGTACTCCATAGGCCACCTGCAGCCAGGGCGTTGTCTTGGCATGTGTGCTGTGATGTTGCTAATGTTAGGATATCATCGTCGATACTAAAATCTTTTTTGGATGAAGACTTTCCAACCACGGTTTCACCCGCGTATAGGATAGGTTTGCTGAGGTTTACTCGCCAGTGGTGCTTGGCATAATTGGAAACCGCTCTTGGCATTTGGGCGGCACGACTCTTGGTCATCTGTACAAACGTCGGAGCCCTAGGACCCCCTGCCCATCTCGTCAGGGTATGGGCGAAAATGCGACTCAGTCTGTTATCAGCGACAAAAGCGAACGTCGGAACTGCAATTCGCCTACGGAAATCCGTTCCCGTGATACCATCGGCAGTCGTCTAGTATTGGAGTACAGGATTTGGAGAGCCGCTACTATTTCTATCGTGGCCGTTCCGACTTTCGAGCTTCCTCTTCGAGCCTACTTGATTACTAGTACGGCTAGGTAAGGACTGTATTGAAACCATATGCAGTCCGTGCGAATCCAGCGTACTGAGACCGTCCCGCCTCTCCGCTATCCTCCACTGTTTCCGCGGATCTATCATCTCAATTATGCCAAGCATCATGTTCAATTTAGTTGCAGCACCATACTAGTTGCCCGGCCTTGTAGGCTTCTCTTTCAACGTCTCTCTAGGATTTTACTAGGTTCCTGAAGCCCGATGCCATGGAACTAATCATCGTCCCTAGACGGCGGGGTACTCTATTTTTGGCATTGATTTTATAGCCCCTTGATAATTGTAGCTGCCGAAACCCGAATGACTCCCTCGTTAACCGGTTTATTGGTTAAAGCCCCAAGGCTGAGCTGATATGTTTAGGAGATGAGATCAGTCCATTACGATGCTTAAGTTTGGTACGGGATCATCATATCTACCCTTAGGGGAAGCTATGATCTTTGTTCGTACGTTCCGGTTTACTACGCAACTGGGCTCTAATCATTTCGCACAAGGCTGCTTAAAACACTCTATAACTCATGGGCCCATTAGATTCAACATGAATAGAGTCTAATAGTAAATATTGCTAGCTTAGGGGAGAAACTTTTATCAATTTATTTATAAATCAAGTAACACGTTGGGACCTTTCGGCAGCGAGAATAAGCTAATAATACGACCCCTAACCCCCAAACAGCCAGCGATTGCTCTTTTGGAAATACCGATAAGGATATAGGAACAGTATTCGCCATCATCCATCATTTGTGCGAATAAGTCATCATAGCATTACGCATCTTGGACATTCTTTCAGTTTGGGGGGGATAATAACGTAGAGAGCCCCAACCAATAAGCGTCGGCGTGAAGCGGGTTGATCTCAATATTATTCTCAGCACACCCGATATTTCGGAATATGTACGAGATCATTGGCAATCCATTGCTTGCAATCCTCTAGGTTAGGTTGATTTATTTAATAATTGACCATCTTGTACGAACTGCCCATCGTCTATTAATTGACATATCTATATTTTTGTCATAACTTCAAAACACAAGGCACCCATGTAAATGAATACCAGGTGGAACCTACTACGTGGTCCACTATTTTAGGGCCAGTATGCACAGACCACAATGCATACGTATTTTTGTACCTAACCTGAATACAGCTGGCAGACCGCAGACGTCAGGTAGTTTCATCAACATTAACTTAGACCGAAGTTGCTATAATCAACTCTAGATCACATAACGTCAGCAAAATCATAACCAAATTCAAGTTTAATATAACCTGTTTAGTAGCCTCAGTAGTCTATACATCCCTTTATTAGCTACTTACGATCTTAACTTATCTAATTTCGTTGAAGGATTACCCCTCAGCTGTATTCTTACCTACCTACCAATCTTAATATTATTCCCTTGGTCCCATTTCTAATCTATATGCCTAACTATCTTCCTTAATACCACTCCGTATGTGTGTCATCCCAACTATCATAGGCGTCATGTCTGGATTCTTCTCCCTTCTTCCTGACCTCCTTCCGATGATACTGCCTTCTCAGGTGCAAATTACAAAAGCTTCTGATCTTGAGGCTCAAAGAGGAGGGAAAGATGCGCCTATGATTCGTCAGGGAGCCGTGATCGGCAAGAGTGATCGAATGTGTGCTACTGGTAAGCTACTTATCTACACGCCTAACTATTTCTCCTTCATGCATATGCTGTGCGTCCTATACGATGCCACGATAGGCAATATCTATACCTAATCAAACCTTGCTTGATTCCCAACCACGTAGGGATTTCGACCCTATGTCAGATTTATAGTAACATCGTCAATAGTCTTGATAGCCAAGCCCCGGTGTTCCTCAGCAGTACATCACCACGGCGAGCAAGGTTGGTCTACCTAGGCTTCCACTACAGACACGTCAAATTATCTATTCTAATATTGGCAAAGAAACAATAATCTACGCTGCTTCCGGCAAGGGCATGGTATGTACCAAAATAGTATTCCACGTTCAGAGACATTAACTCTTTCCGCATCTTTGGTGCCTTATCACTCCCATAAATCAATTGAGACTAACTTATCCGTAGTACGTATCCGGACCTAGTTGCTCTTGTTCTTGTGCCATCCCACGGATTTCCATACCCCAAAGTTCGGGTTGTCTAGTGCCCGCGGGGAAAGCTGACAAGTGACAGATTAGTAACCAGTTCCGGCGCTGACGAAGAACCAAAAAGACATGAGCTCTCACCGGGAGACTTCGCCTTTATACCACCTTGGACTGAACACCAGGAGATTAACGACACTGACGAGAATGTTGTCTGGATCCTTATCCGGAGTGGCCCGGAGCCTGTTGTAGTCTACTTAACGGGATGGGGAGGTAACGAGGCGAAGGCGGATTCAATTAATTGAAATTTTGTCAATGGCGGTTACCTACATCCAACACAGCAAGTCTGTGCGAAGGGGGCCAAAATACCTGGAGCATAGTGGCGCTTAATCATTTAACTCTATTTCTTTACTGGATAATTAGCGGTAATTACCGGGGTGGACATCTATACTATACAATGACGGCGTACTACGCTACACAGTCGATCCAAAGTCTCCTGCGAGTAAAATACTTGAGCGTGGTCTAAGCCAGGAAACCAAAGCAGCTCGATCCCGTCGCGTGTGAGAAGACTATCCCCAAATCTATCCTGTTCTATAGATCGCTCCACATTCCTGGCGTCCTTTTTACTTGCAAGACTGGGGGTGACCCATCCATCACCGTCAGCGCTCAGATACTGAGCTACCACTGAAGTGTCGACAATCAAATCTCGTTCTGCGAGACACACCGCTACCCTTCGCCGCGGTCTCGCAGTGGTCCGTCCCCCCTGATCATCCACACCACCTACTTCTGCAGGTGACCCTCTTGCCACTCCCAATAACTCTTCTTTCCAAACAATGTTATCTTTCCAGAAGAAATGCCGCCCAAGGCAGTGCGCCACACCGGGATCCATGCTCGCAAAATACCACAGCTGCCACTCGTTGGCTGTTTTAGGCCTGCGTCTAGTAAAGTTGTATGCTACGTCTGGCAGATGCAACAAAATGGTCACGGGGTCGATGAGCACTGCTGAAGCAATCCGGTCGGCTAGGCTCTCCGAACGCAGCATGTGGGTTGCCAAGACGGATCCATACGAATGGGATGCCAACACAAACCTGTCCCACCCGTGCGCATCCAGAATCGTAGCAATCTGCTCCAGGAACTCGGCCCTGCCCAATGGCGCTCCCGTGAGTCGGAAAGACACCGGGAGAATCTCAACCGCGATAATGCCTATCTGCCCCTCCCCGTCTTGCTCTTTTGATTGAGAGTTAAGTTGACTGAAAAATGACACATACGGGTAGAGCCCGATACCGATTCCATGTAAAAACACTATGGGGAGTTTATCGGAGGCGGTATGGGGGCGATGCCAGTAAGTAAGCTCCTCTGACTCGGAATACTTCTGGGCGAAGAGGTCTTGTAAGCGCGGAGGGATGACGGAGCGGGTCTTAGACGGCGACTGAGCATGATAATGGAACCCGCTACGCGCTAGTTGGCAATGCGACACAAAGTCTACCAGTCCCACGATCAAATACCACACAACACTTCTATATCGGGTTTCCACTTCGTCCAGAGTCAATCGGAGACCCTCAGCCTTCCCTCTTCCCGGTTCTAACTTGCGTCCTAAGAGCGATTCAACGATTCCTATGTATTCGTCCATTTCCTCCTTTTCTTCTTCGGACTCCTGACCTGGTCCTTTATCAAAGAAAGCCCAGAGTATAAAGTCGCGTACGTTGTCTCGTCGTATCTCGGATTCTTCCGCGCCAAGGAACCACATCTGGACATAGCGCCGGGCATCAGGCACATTTGCGAAGCAGCGTTGGAACAGAGCGCGACGCTCTTCACGTGAAAGTTGCGGTGGATGCTTTGCTTCGTCCTTTAGACGCCGATTGTATGGTATGTAGATCAGAATAGCGTACAGCACGTCAACGATGCAGTAGAGGAGTAGCACTACGCCGATGGGACGAGATAGCGCCGCTGCGAGAGACCAGCCGTGGGCCGCAGCCAAGAAGGCTAGACATATTATACAGAGCGGCGTGGTGTACTGCAGCAGAAATATGCATATACGGATGAAGATGTACTCTGGTATCGACGTGCCAATCATGATGGATTGCGGTTACGGCTTTGGGCAAGCCGGAAGCCGGTTATAATATGTATGGTGTGCTGGTCCGTCCACCACCTCTTGTCTCCTCCCTCTTCGCTCTTAGTAAATTTTCGAGAGATATGATAGTGAATGAGATTGAAACGTAAATCCTCTTGATGCTGGCGCTGCTTTAAATACAAGCTCAACAAATTTATAATCTATAAAAAAACGACCGCTCGCTCTTAAACTCCAATGTGTAGGTAGATTATATGTATTTTCTCATAGATGAACTCCCCCTATGGGCGCAGTGGTTTGGCGCCTGGAAGCGTGTTGGTCCGTGCTCAGCAATATAGAATTTACTAATTAAGTAACTAGGTTTAAATCTTGCTAGGGCAAAACTAAAAATAGTCCAGTTTAGGTTTTTCCTTGAGTACGTTGGGGCGTATGGGTGGTTCTAATTCGTTATAAAAAAGCGTGTTTGACGGTTTTTCCTTTGGTGAAGGTTGGTTATTTAAAGTAATGTTTAGGGCGAAAATTGTGGAATGTAAGAAGTAGGGTACGGAGGATCTGTTATGCAACACATGTAGCTCTGTATTCCAAACTTACGGAATACCTATATTTCAAACATCTTTTACGTGCCACAGATGCGCTTCGGGTTTCATAGCGTAATTATTAGGTATTATCTTAGATAGAGCACGCCAACTTGGACAAGAACGAGATCATCATTATCGTCATCATCATTTCATAGATGAACTGTAGTAATGATGCAAGCCGCTCAATAACTTCCCAAGATGGAAGGCTTCAAGACCTGTTATTAGGGTTGCCTGCCCAGCAAGTATTCCCGTTTGTCGCTTGGCCGCGGCCCTGTTTTTTTTTTTTTTTTTGTTGAGGAAATCAGACGTAACTTGAGTGACGTTGCTGACCCGCTTTATTTCGTACGTGTATCTACACATCTACCAGGATGGTAAACCATAGCGGCTTCCACCGCCCCATTCAGCAGTAATTTTAAAATCCCAACCATAATCTCATAAAATCCCAACCCATCCACTTTCCACGTGAGTTGGTGGCCCGACCACAATACACTTAATCTGTATGGGGTTTAGTCCAACCTCCAACTAAAAACAGAAAAAACAGAAAACTGCCCGGTCGCATTTTTTCAAGCATTAAAGGCAACAAAATCAGCTTGTTAACACCAGCGCCACCACCTGCACCATCATTACAATCGTACACGATACCCTCAACGCCAGCGCTTACGGCGGTAAGGCCTTTAGAATTCGTATTATTATAATAATTGAATAAATGTATGGTTGAGAAGAGTAGTTGAGAGGAGTGGTTGAGAGGAGTGGTTGAGAAGAGTGGCTAAAGAGCTATTTGAGTTTTTGTAAAATAATTGAATTTATTGATACGACCGGGCAAAATTCTGATTTAGTTAGAAGTTGGACTAAACCCCATATAAATTAGGTATGTGGTAGTCGGACCACCAACTCACGTAGAAAGTGGATAGGTTGGGATTTTATGAAATTATGGTTGGGATTTTAAAATTACTGCCCATTCAGAGTCCTACATGTGAAAATACGCAGTGGCTTATACAACCGCGGTATTGTGGCTCGTACGAGGAAAAATATCATCAAACTTTCGAGATATATCAGGGGATTTCCCATATAAAATCCCCTGGCAATTACTTTATGGCATATTGGAGCTAGTGGAAACTATTATGGTTTACCATCCTGGGGAATATGTAATTAAATACACTTATGCATTCACATTTATCAATACCATGACTTGGGACAACAGCTATTATTGGAATAGTCAGGGTCTAGTAAGTCTGGTAGGAAACTGATTGGTTGTCGAATTATCTAAGGTTAGAATCTATGTTAGGATGCAAGGTGAGGATATTGAGAATTAGGCCTTGTTCCCAGGCGGTCAGCATTCTGCCTTCTGGTCGGTGCACTACAGGGATCCACTCCCTTGTTACGCAGGTGGCTAGTGAGTACTTAAGAGAGGCTGGTGTCTAATGGCTGGTGGCCCCAATGATGACGTAATTAACTGCTTAGACAAGCCAGGTACATGTATGCATCAAAGCGTATATGTCCGCACTGAGAAAGGGGGCCCCTTTTCAGCTGGCAAATGCTTAAGACTACCTAATTACTAGATAAAGGCCAACGAGAAACAGTTTATATTAAGTATATAAACACTATGGAATATTGAATTTAAAAGACAGCATTGGTTTGTCAACCTCTGAAAAGTCCAGGACTTCTAGGACTGGAAGCTTAGTTCAATTTGTGCTACCTACATCGTATGTGGGCGTTTTAAATCACTCTCCAAATGAAAGCTGGTCTCCATAAAGCCATTCATTTATTCGAAGAGAATAATATGGGACTGCTCGTTCATGGCGTGAGGGGATTTAGTTATGATTAGGTAGTTTATATGAGATTAATTCACCAGCATATCTGGCTTTATTTCGTTTGCTGTGCGTCTTGGGACTGGTCCTGTTTATATTACTCACGGCAATAACCAGTATGCCGTTATATTCAAAGTAAACAGGAAACTTTCGACCGAGCGATATCTTCATACAAATCAGAGCTCTAAAGGATCCAGGGAAGTAGGTATACCCTTTGATATGGCCCTATTTTTAAATATAGAAAGTCAGTCTACGAATGAATAATGTGAAGTTACATGCCAGTTCTTAATCGCTTTTTTAAGATATTGACAGAGTTAAGGAATAGGCCTCTTCGGTTATATCACTCCTCTATGTTCGCCTCACCGTAGTTCTTTAGCCCAGTGTGCCTGGGATAATCACTAGAATTGATCCAGCTCCTAAAAGCTATCCGCTCACTTTTCATTGATTTACTCACAGTTTCAGATACTAGGACGACTGTTGCTGACAATAGACCTCCTGGTCTATCAACCAACGGACTCCCTCGCCAAACAACCCAACATAATCCAGTCAACTGGTGCTCCATCGTCATAGTATCAAACGGAAAGGAATTTGCAAGAAAATATAAAGGAATGTAAAGCCGAACAGGGTTGGTTTATACGGAATCTCTACAATAGCTATTTCGTTGTGTACCTTAGGTACCCAGGTAAAGTTATGATTATGCGATTATGCTCTATAAGTTATTTATTACCTAACGCACTATACTTATATAATTGCCCCGTAATACTTCTCCATGCCTGATAGATCACACCTTCCCCGTGGAATTTCCCAATATATGCTCTTTTAGGCTAGTATTCGTAGTCCCAGTGATCGTATGAGGTATCTCAATGGAAGGGGTCCGCTTATTGCGAAATTCCTTTTGAGCACAAACTCGGTACTGATTAGCCGTCCCCCTCGACGCTATCCCGTAATATGCGTACGTATTTTTCGAATCAAACATATGGGAAGTACCTTTTAGATCGATAACTCATACCTGCGTACATAAGTTTTATCATAGGTGCTACGAAAGCCCAAGATAAAAGTCTACGGTTCCTTCCTTTGCCAAAATATTCATCTACTGAAAACATCGTCACTTTTCCACATCATCTCTGTTTATTTCTAAAAAGAACATAAGAACACACACGTGGACAAAAACACGAAGACATACATTCAGACGAACGACACCTACACCTACGGTATGACAACGTGACGAAATTATTCGTACTAGATATCTACCAGTTTCCGCCCCCTGACGTTTCGTCACTTCAGAGATATCTAGCTAATCGTACGTTTACCTATTTGTTTCTTCATCCCTCCATCGTCAACCTATCGAGGGAGCTTGTCGTCGCGGCTCGTCTTCTGTTTACTTCCAAGAAGCCTACAAGCATCAAGTTTGAACTTATTTCAATCCCGTTTCCCCTTGAAGACTTTCTATACCTAGGTAGCCTTTCGTTATTTTGTTGATTCTTCGTTATTCCCACAATTAATTTCAACGCGCTGCTCGATTTTCATTAACTAGGGCGGCTATAATCTTCCGCTGCGTTACGAATTCACCTTTCCATCCAACCGCCATTGGAAGGCTCGCCGCAGAATTATCTGCTTTCGATCTTCAAAGATGGATCTTGCAACGGTAACCAAGTCTCGAGCCAAATTACAGGCCGGGCCTGAGGAATCTCTTATCTGTACCAACACAGGCAATCCTAATGAATTGACCGGTATGCCTGTTGAGATAATTCTCAACATAGCCCGCTATATGAGCCAAAAGACCAAAACTCGTCTAAAGCGAACATGCCGCGACTTTTCGGTTATCATGGACACGGCGCTATATGACCAAGACGCTCACGAGGACCGACACGCACTCTGGTGGGCTTGCGCTACCAATCATTACGGCTTATTACGGCGCATCATCGCATACGACGCTGGTCTTGTGAATCATCAATTTCAAATTGCTCATAGTGTCAAACTCACCTCTTCCGCTTCCTCGCGCCGACTGAGGACGTACAGTCATGACATGGGTACTAAATATAGCAAAGATCTCTCTCCTCTTGCTGTAGCAATCAGATATGGAAATTTCAATGCCTTCACTATACTGCTCGCCCGAGGTGCAAAAGTGGATGTAGCTGTTCCGTCACGCAGCATGGGTAATGGGAAGCTCTGGTTCCCCATCCATTGGGTTCTCCGTTGCTGCAAGAGTGGCGGTGACTTTGACGACTGTGCTGCACTTCTCGTGAAGCATGGCGCAAATATCAACCAAGCTCCTCTCCTAGAAGGAGTTCCCAATACATTTGAGGATGGTGTGCCTCTACTCGAGATGATTGATTTCAAGCCCGACTACCGGGTAACCCGCCTCGAACCTCACCCGGTAAAGATATACGAAGCCTGCCTCGAGAGCCGCTTCAGTAATGTCAAAACGCTTCTTAAATTAGGAGCAGATCCTAATTTCAAAGCGTCGAACACCTTCCAGACTGCGATTTTCAAAACGGCTAAAGAACTAGCTACATACGACCCGAACGCCCCGTTTGGAAGGCAGATAGCCCCTTATTACAACATTGGGCTTGTCTACGACGAAGTGGCCGTACCCCACGGTTTACGGCTATTCGAAGCGTTTATTAAGAACGGCGGGGACCCGAACGTACCCTGCCTTGGCACTACCGCCTTGCACGTCCTATGCAAGCGCAGCCGGGAACATGAGCTGCTAATTGATTACCTCATACGCATGGGAGCTTCAATCGACGCCCTTGATGATCAGGGCCGTACACCAATCTACGAATATGTTATGTTCCCCCGAAGTTGGAAGCTTCTTGAGGCTTTCATTAAACGGGGTGCTAACGTCAATCATCAAGATATCAAGGGTCGCACCCCATTACATGCGGCTTGCGCGGACTATAGAACATGCAATGTTTATCTACAAGATACTATAAAAGTCTTGTTGAGGTATGGCGCCGACGCTACGCTGAGGGACTCTGAAGGCAAAACCGCACTTGGCCTCTACGATTTGCGAGGATTCCCGGGCTTGGAAGAAAACCGACTCATTCTCCTCCAGGCTGAGATGGAAGGACATGGAATTGGCGTGCGTGTTGGAAATTATGGCGATGGAGGGCCATCCGGCTCTCAGCGCGCCCGGCGCGGTAATAATAACTATCGATAGGAAGGAAATACCTCGATGAATTGCTGAAAAGTTACGACTGTGGTTTGCAAATGACTGGGTCTCTCGAGTTGCTGGAAGCTCTAGGATGCATTGATTCCACGAGGGCATCGATTCTACAAAAGCATCGACTCTACGAGAGTACCAATCAAGATTTCAAATTTCAAGACTTCAGGTTTTAAATGTCTAAAAAGCCGAAAAAAAAGAAGAAAATAAAAAAACCAGCTAAAAAAAAAACACCCGAATACGAAAGGACGACAGGAAGGATAGAAGAAGGAAGAAGAAGTTCAGGAGGAAGTTTAATGCACATGCCACCAATGGACCCCTATATAGGGCAATCGCATAGTCAACCATATGGTTAGAAAATCGGTTCTTTGCGCGTTTTTCTTGACTTGATGTTTTCAATACATTCAAGACACTTAAGGATCGACGCTTGGTATTCCAGGTTCGAGATTTGGAGTTTGAAAAGCTACCATTCGCAAGGGTATGATTGTAATGTTGGAGAGTCATGCCGAATATTCTGCGCGCGAGTTCATACTGCTAGTTTAGCTTTTTCATTGTGTATTTGATTTCGAACTCATGTTCTTGCTAATGGCTTACGAGCCAAGATTATTAGACAGTTAGCTACCACATTCGTTTGCAACTATTGCAACTTCTTCTTGGCACTCTAATTGACTACAATTCGGAGCTGAAATCGTTGATTTGTGTTCGTTGTGGCTATGTGAGGGGCCGTCGTATTGACTGCTGCTATGCCTCCGTGATGCTAATAATGAAGGTAAAATTACCACCGTAGAGTCGTCAAGGTAATATTAGCACGAGAATTGCTAGGGTAGTGACTGTGAGCCATCCATCATATAGCATGTTTGGAAGCTACAACTCTGAGGGTAGGGTAGGTCGTTAGGGCGTGTTTCCTGCGCTCTTTCGCGCTTATACCTTTCAAAGTCTTCATCTCCACGTCCATACCCTGTCCTCCCCCCAAGTAATACAAACAACTCCTTCTATCGAGTTATTATTCAAACCGTACTAGGTAGTACACTAATAACTTTACGGAAGGGGTTCTTCTCTCAGGGGGTCTTACTACCGCATCCACTTGAGACCGATAGATACCTTCTCATTCGCGGCACCGGTGCTTTTTCGTTACAACATTTAAGATAACGAATTACTTTCCTTCTGATATACGATAGAGCATTAATAACTAGATTCGAAGGGCTCGCGCGGATTTTAAATACCACATTATCGGAGGGCCTACCTGCCTTGATCTATCTCAGCACAGAAAGCATCTACTAGTTTACCTGTTTTCCATACCTAGGTAGGTAGCTATATGGGCAAAATGGTTTACAAACTAGGTACCTATACAATACGTGCATGAGACGGCGTGAGTATTTTAGCCTGATGTATACTTTACTCGATGCACTGCTCCGCGATGCTAGGTAGATCGGCTTCTCTGCAGTATGGCAGGTAGCACGCGAGCGTATAATAACACTTAGGATCAACTTCTGGTTGCGGTGGCTACTTATTTTAGGTCTTACTGACATTAATACTTCCAGAATATACAGAATTATTCATGACATGTTATTCCTTTCGAATAATGATCATTCATGCCGATCCCAAGGCTGATTATCGGAACCCACTTCAGGCCCTCGGTCCCGGTCGGGGCTGTTCGGCTTGTTACATTACAAACTGTTTTATATGGTCGGCAGCGGTATTAACGCTGATAAGTCGCGAAACCGCGAGGCCCGGCTGTTCCGGTACGGGACACGAACAAACACGTACACGATCGTCACCGCGCGTAGGCTCTTCCAAGGTTTACCGCTGATCACAAACGCGTCACTCTGCTCCTCCCGAGCAAATTCCATCGCCAGATATTTGTAAAGATTTTAAATCTACCACGATGATATTGGAGAATATGCGCTCATCCTTAGAAATGGAGTGGAGTTTGTCCGGCAATTTCGTATAGTTGGTGAGACAATTCTTCCGAAGCGGGGGGGCTCGTAACACCGAACTCCGGGAGATGTAGGATATAAAGCAATATTGGTGCTATTCTTGGATGACTGGTGTAACAAGCGGGAATTAAAGGATTCATATTATTGCTTTAGAAATTAATTCGATATGGCCTCTCCAGACAAAGTCAACTTTAGCCGCATCTCGTATGTGATCTACGAGCATCCGGACCTTAAGAAGTTCCTGACATTCGCCGACGACTTTGGCTTCGAGAACACGGAAGCCCCCGATGAAGACGGAAATCTATTCCTGCGGGGCTATGGGCCGGATCCGTACGTCTATATTGCGAGACAGGCGCCGGCTGGCCAGAAGAAAAGATTTCTCGGGGCCGGATTCGTAGCGCGTACCGAGGAGGACTTCGAGAGAGCAACTCACTTGGAGAACGCTCAACTCAAGGACATTTCCAAGAGACCTGGAGGAGGGAAGATGGTCAGCGTGCCCGATTTAAACGGGTTCGAAGTTCAGATCGTGTACGACCAGAAGGACAGGGCCGTACCAGATAGGGGGTTATCAAGGGTTATTGGTGGTCAGCCAAACGTAAACGGAGCCATCACCAAAGTCAGAAAAGGTAAGCAAGACCCGCCGTTAATACCATTATTGACGGTAAGAAACCATGTATCCAAATGATATTAATATTTTCTTGGAATAGGCGTTTTCAATCGTCTAGATAGCGGCCCAGCCAAGATCCATAAGCTTGGCCACTTCGGTTACATGACCGACAACTACGCCAAGACTTGCGCCTGGTACTCCAGGAACTTCAACTTCAAGCCGACAGACATTGTCCACGTTCCCGGGAATCCGTCCGAGGAGATCATGAACTTCTTCCACCTTGATCTCGGCCAGGAGTACTCGGACCATCACTGCCTGCTGATAGCCGCGCACCGTGGCGAGAAAGGCAGGGGAACGACCGTGCACCACTCGTCCTTCGAGGTGGAGGATATAGACACGCAGATGATGGGCCACAGCTGGTTGCAGGATAAGGGGTACGAACTCAAGTGGGGAGTGGGAAGACACATCATGGGATCGCAAGTCTTTGACTATTGGTACGATACGACAGGCTTTATCGTCGAGCACTATGCGGATGGTGATTTGGTTAATGAAGACACGCCAACGTCGAGGCTTGCCGGAGCGGCGGCTTCTATCTGGGGACCTCCCGTCCCTGTTACCTGGCATTAAAACATTTAGTGCTAAATCTACCTATGTATGCCCAGTCGGGCTAAGGTTCTGTTAGCTAGTGTAGAGTCGTGTTCTGAGTCCAGCAGTACCAGGTAGAAATTATACTGAGGATAGCAGTTCATCCTTCGCGGCCCACGAATGAGGTATCCCCATAATGATAATGGGGTACCAATAATCATGGCATTATTTATCGTGCCGCCGAGAAATGAACGATTGTAGATATGTCCTGAGATATTATATAAGTGAGAGACCTCTGGACTTCCTTTTAATCTGATTTTGGGGAAGTGCTTTACGCATCTTTGTTGGGGATACTTGCCGGTCTCCTTTTTTCCTCGGTTCAAGGCTATTCGAACACTTGTTGACTTAAAAAAGTTTTTAATTCTTGTGAATAGAAAAGGTAAAACGGCAAATGTCTAAGTTCGAATGAGCGAAAAAGAAAATAAAGTAACTACGGTATTAGAGCGACATTTAAATAAGTTGAGCACTGCCACAACTCTACTCCGAAGGGCATCGGACTATAGATGATGGAGATAACAAGTACATACCTTGGGTATTAAATCTCATATGCGATTAATTTGCTAAATGATGACCAGATAGTGACCTTCAACGAATAACATATTTCCCATGCGATGAGCGAAAGGGCAGGTTCCGTCAAATCCTACGAACCTCCATCGTTACTCTCACGACCCCTTTTTTTTGGAACAAAAAGTGAGCCCTTAACTCCGATCAACAATATCTGACTCAGTCGACATACCTTGTGCTATATGCCTTGCTTCAGTAAGCGTATAAGCCAGCTAGCTAACTGTCTACGATGGAAACAGTCCTGCATGCCTTGGCAGATGCGTGTATGACATGTATGGGGATTATTATCATCCAGACGTTCCGGTTGTGAAGTTATGTGGGGATGCGCTTTCATAGGTAGGCTGCGGGCGGGGAGCTGAGTCTTTGGTGGACAGCTTGGTCCTACTCCATCCCGGTAATTTCGGGGTCTAAGCCTCGTGGCAGTTATTTCGAAGCTGAGTATTTGGAATACTTGGAGATATCTAGGTTGATAATAAGAAGAGAGAAACATTTAAAACACATCTATATCGAGCTAAAGACACGAGAAATATTGTAGAGGTTTCTAGGAAACTCAAGCTACATCTACAAAGGAATTTATCGCCCCAGCAGCAAAAGTCCGAAATCATGGAAGGCACAATATCTTTCGACAAGTTTTATAACGTGAGTCCCTGGAAGGCTGAACCGAGACGAAGCCTTCAAAATTAACAGCCGGTCAGATCATCAACAATTCGAAAGTGTCAGGCGACAAAACATACCATGGGATCGATCCAAGCACAGGAAAGACTCTCTGGGAGGTCCCAGTGGCTACGGAGGCCAATCTCGAAGAAGCTGTGGTAGCCGCCAACAGCGCCTTCAAGGAATGGTCTGCGTTGCAGCAGTACGAAAGATCTAAGCTCATGAAGGACCTGGCCGATCGCCTAGAGCAACACAAGGATGCACTGACTGATATACTTGCCAAAGAGAGCGGCAAATCGGTATGAACCGACCGTGTTTATATCCTTTTTACGTGCTGATTCTTTTGTTAGACTCCATTTGCGGAATCAGAGGTCGTCATGGGTGTCAGTACCATGAGGCGACATGGTAAGCTTCCCCTTAACCATCGCGTTTTTCAGGTGTCTAACTAGCTGCAGCGGATTGGTCGGTTCCTGACCAGCTTCTCAAGGACACCGAGGACGTGCGGGTCGTTGTCCAGCATGTTCCTATTGGCGTAGTTGCAGGAATTACGCCTTGGAACTATCCCTTCCAGCTGGCAATTCTGAAGGTGGCCCCAGCGCTGGCGACCGGTTGCGTTGTCATATTAAAACCCTCGTAAGTATCGAGACCAAAAAGCTGATTGAAATCCCTATCTGACGGTTATCAGACCATTCACGCCATATACAACTCTTAAAATAGCTGAGATCGCATCAGAGGTTCTCCCGCCTGGCGTGGTACAGGTCCTAGGGGGAGACGATAGCCTCGGCCCCTGGATGACGAGACATCCTGGAATCCACAAAATCTCCTTCACTGGCTCTACGGTTACCGGTAAGAAGATCATGGCTGCAGCTTCGGAAACGTTGAAAAGGGTAAACCTAGAACTGTACGGCTTCCCATTCTTAGAAATAAGCTCCGATGTGTGATAGATACTAAAAAATTACTTACCAGGGGTGGCAACGATGCGGCGGTGGTAACCCAGGATTTCGACGTCCGCAAAGCGGCACAGCTCGTAGCTATGGCCGCATTCGCACATTCTGGCCAGATTTGCATGGCTACGAAACGCATCTACGTGCACGAATCAATCTTCGACGAATTCATTACTTACCTTGTCGAGATCATAAAGAGCTTCAAACCAGGCGAAGGCTTCTGCAGCCCGATTCAGAACAAGATGCAGTTCGAGAAGGTCAAGGCGATCTATGACGACTGCGAGGAACAGGGATACAACTTTGCTGTTGGTGGCGGGAGTAAAGTGTCCGTGGACGACAGCAGACCGGGGTACTTTATCGCACCGGCTATCGTGACCAATCCCCCGGAAAAGTCGCGCATCGTGCAGGAGGAGCCGTTTGGACCCATCGTTCCCGTATTAACGTGGCGCGACGACAAGGAGGTGATAGACCGTGTAAACGATACTCCAACGGGTCTAGGTGCTACGGTCTATTGCCGCGACGAGAAGCGCGCATGGAGGATTTCTGAGAGCATTGAGGCCGGAAGCGCTTGGGTTAATGGCGGACTTAAGTTGGACCCGGTGGCGCTATTCGGCGCACACAAGCAGAGCGGGATTGGTGGGGAGTTAGGTCCTCTCGGACTGAAATACTACACAAACACACGGACCATCACGTACTGGAAGGATGCGCCGAAGGAAGAGCAAGCGGGCGGGAATAAGGGTTTATTTGCATAAATCGGCGAAATGATATAGTGTATCTTTTTGGGTTATCATAAGGCAAAGAAATAATTAGGAAGGACGGTTTGGTAGATTATTAGCTGGACATTAACCTCTGCAAAGTTGCTGCCATCTTCGTGCAACATGGCCATTGCATGGTCTCGAGTTCCATCTTGAATGCCAGTAGAACCCTCCTACTCCCGTACTTATCCCTATCGCCTCCTGTTCCGAAGCTAATTTTCGCCCAAACTACCAGTGCCGCGTGAAATACGATTATTGGCATCCAGGCTGAACATAGTGTGTTTTCGGATTTTGGATATGTAGCCGTAACGTCGAGCAAGGCCCAGGCGTGATCTAGCGTTTGACCCGAAATGTTGATGGTATTTGTAGTTGATGCGGCGTTGGTATAATTTATACCTGGAACTAGAGGGTCATCATAGTGGGCAAGTCGTGAAAGACTTGACATTTCCGGACATGAAAGATATAGCCTGCAATAGTGGAACAATGCTATGATATCAGGAGGTAAGGAATTACCAAAATTAGTATACCACCTGTCTAGTGCTTTTGATAGTCGGTTTTGCATACGATCGAGCTCGGTGTGTGCAGAAAAGGGGACAAAAGGGTTATGCTTGTATGTGTTCATTTGAGCCGAGCTGATAATGTTAGCAGCGCTTCCAAGGGACCGACGAAGAGTAATGGAGTCGGAGAGAATAGCAAGAAGCAAAAGGACCGCTTGCTCCTTAGAGCTATTTCCTGTAGTTGAAAGAATCGTTTGGCTATCTGTATTAGATTCTTGAAGAAGATTTCGATAGATATCCTGGAACGCAATGGTAGAAGAAGGCATATTTGTCGAGATCTCGTCGGTTGAAAAGTTTAGAGACAAGTTCGAATGGAGAGCTTGAAGAACATCCCACAACCAAATCAGCCATAGCATAGGGCTTTCGCCAAGAAATCTAATTAGCCATGTAGAATCAAGGCGCAGAGATCGCATATAACGCACCTATACGATAATATTCGCTGTTGTATTCCGGGATCTAACCGTCCCGGATTATGCATTTGCATACGACGGCAAATCTAGGAGGAGTCAGTCAAGTCAACAAGTAAACTGAACCTATACTTACCGTTAAAGATGAAGATATGATAAGAGCAGATCTTCTTTGCAGCGGTTCTTCAGATGCCAATACGCCATATGGTATCAGCAGAACAGCCTATGGTCCGTGTAAGCAAACATACCAGGCGACAAGACAGTGCTACTTACGGCTAGGAGCATCTCGATTGATCGGGCTAGTCCGTTGTCTACTTCTACCATAACTGGCCAAAGGCTTGAGCCTGCCTGGTAGATACTCTTGGCTTCTTCCGCGTCACCCCGGCTACAAACCGAACCAAGACAGGCAATAGCAAAGCGCAAGGGGGGCGCAAGGAGTTCCCGGGCCATAGCCGGCATCGGGAGTTGCCCGAAGAAGACATGGCCCAAACAACCAGTAGGAAATACCCTTGATAAGTGGGATAAGTGGTCATCGGACGGCAATCTGGGGAACCGCGATAGGAGGGCCACAGGATACGTATATTTCTTCGCCGGAGTTTCCTATAACGGTCAGGAATAATTTTATAAAATTAAGATAGGACATAATCATATATAATACACAGACTTCGTCCTTCAGGTCCATATTGAACAACTTCTCAGCTCCAACAGCATCGCTACTAGCCAATAAGGCCCTCTTAAAGTCGGACAAGAGGGCTGGATCAGGACGCTCGCTGGCCGTAGCGACATCTTGATGAGAAGGGTCGCGCTCTCCCGGCCAAGTTGAGGTTTGAGTATTTGCTACCATCCTTAGAGAAAGTTGGTAATCCGTATTGATGAAATGATGAAGGTGAGCAGACTCCATCTGGCGATACCTAAGATACTCGGAATAAGGGGCTGTTCCATATTACGTACTCTGCTACTCTGGCTGTACCATGTCGTCGACAGGGCAGGACTGACTTACCTAAATCGAAATAATACCCGAGGTGGAGTAATTGAGGAGAATCGCGGGGAAGCTTGTTGTAGATCTTATTGGTGAGAGAGTACCTAACCGTGAAAAAGACGAACTAAAGATGTCACCCCCTTGTTACCACGCTTGTCCTAGTTTAGTAGTATTCTTTTTTATTCTTTTTTATTTTTGTGTTTGTTTATTCTTTATTCTTTTAGAGGTTTAACAAATCGACGCCGGTTTGAAAGTCTATCGTTGTGCCCAAGTCGGATGTTATAAATTATCTACCTAAATATTTCAACATGATGTGGCTTAGAGTGTTTCTAGTCAAGACGTCCGGGGTTGAAAATAATTTGAAATACTTGCGTGTCTTATAACGAGACTAGGCAGTAGGTAGCGGTGAGCCACTATAGCTTACGAAATGGGAGATGTAACTAGGCGATGGAGAATCGAGGCACAGGTTTTAAGTCCCGCCTAGTTTAAATGGGGCAAAACCTAAAACTCAATTTCTTCAACCCCGAAAGCAAAAACCGAGGGATAAGAAAAAAACAAGGGGTAAAGAAATAAACTAGAAACTTGGAAAAAAAATAAAAAAAAAAATAAAAAAAACACCTACTATTCCATTCAGGTATCTACGCATTAAAAAGCGCAGCATACTTATCACATCTCCATTATACCACCAAATGCTGACCTATTATTGTCCAAAGAATAGGTAATTCTCTGGTCTTTGTCAGCTCTTAGAGCTTAGAGCTTGGGCTTAGGCTTATAAGTGACCATCGACCCATAAGACAAGCCCAGTGGAGTCAATTCTGATCCCTGTTGAAAGTCATCGTCTAAAGCTACGTATTCGCGACAACTGCGGAGATAAGGCATGTCTGTTTATATGCTGTCTTCCCGGTCATGATTCTAGTCTTAGCTCCCTAGAATATTGGACTCTTGTCTAGACTAATTTCTACCTGGGATCTCTCTTAGGGGCCGGAATAATATCAAATTGCATTGGACGGGATAAATAATACGCACAAATCCATGAGGTTGAACAACTACTCGAATTGTATTAACCATGGCCCAATGCGATATCTGCGGGCGTACTTTTGCGAGAAACGAACATCTTATCCGGCACCATAGAACTCGTGAGTCGATGTGTATAGCTGCCCCTGAAGGGTTCGCTCGCTGACACTCGTGGCCGCGAGAAGACACAGGTGAGCGACCATTTCGATGCCCTCATTGCAAAATAGGGTTTCATCGAGCCGACGTCAGGGCGAAGCACATAAAAAAGATTCATCCGGAGAATGCATCGCCGTCAGAATCTTCCGAGTCTCTCCCACAAGCCCCAGTTGAGAGGCCTAAACCCAAAGAGAGGGAGCGTTCAAGGCTAGCATGCGACCAATGTCGAAAGCGAAAGCTAAAGTGTAATAACGTCCGGCCATGTGAAGCATGTCGTTCTAAGATGCTACAATGTACCGTCTCAAGCTCTAGCAGGCCACCCGGAAGACCTCGCAATCCCGTTTTTATTACCCCAAGCCGAGAGAGCATCCGCGAGAAAGGGGTAGATAGTTCCGAAATCCCTCCAGTTCCTCAGCCCTGGGTACCAAGCAGCCTGGACTCGCCCCTAGCCCAAGCTGGTCTCATCCCTGGAATTCCTGTAATGGGCGCGCCAGACACTAGAGATAGCAATGGCACTTACCCGAATACTACGGATCTCACGCCGCTAGGCATGGAACAGTGGATGACTCCGGAAACGACCGGGAACTTTTCTATCCAAGCTCCATTTCCGAACGGACCTATACCGATGGATCCGATTTGTGACGACATGGATCTAATGGATAATATACTTCCCCAACTTGTTAGCTATATATCCCCCCTGAAGCACATTCTGCAATACTAACCCCTTTTTGACAAGGACTTGGGAAACTGGCTGGACGACCTTAACGAGTTTTCTGCAACAGATGACACATGGCCGCCGGACTCGATAGCATTCAACATCGACTCTGATCCTTCTATGGACAGTGCTGTTGAAATGATGAAAGACCATTTCCAAAGGCGATCGCGAGCGACCTCTCCTTCCCGAGAAGAACAGCGACGATCCTGGTATTCCGCCCCACCACAACTCTACGTCTACGACAAGGACGTTATGAACATCCTCCTTAATGTCGCCAAGACACATATTTCGAGCACGTTTTCTATATTTTCTGATTTCGAAGCGAATTATGATACCCGGGTAGAACTCTGCCTTGCGATGGCCGCTGTTGGTGGCCTATACTCTACTGCGTACGCGAGTATAAAGGTTGCGAAGATGTTATTCAACGATTCTAGACGACTGCTGCTGGAGCAATATCTATTATCGGAAGTTCCCACGGATTTTGGAACCGCATTAAGTGTCGCTAAGACATTCGTCTTAATTGAGATCTATATGTTGTGTAGCGGCGACAAACGAGCCTATGAGTTCATTGAAGTCTTTCATGCGAGTAAATTGCATGCAATTGGCTCTTGCATAAGCGCTTTGCCGCACGATGCTTCCCTAGACCATCGGCGGCAAGCTGGACTACTTCTGGAAGCAGTGCGTATCCTAGACTGTTACAGGGTACTGCTGCTACAGAGACCCCCATCATTTATAGGGGAAGCTCAGCTCGGCATTCACGGTGCTTGCGAAGTTCTCGGATTTCAGGCTCTCTCCACCGGTGGATTGATCTCTACTTCGGGCGGGGACAGTTTGCTCGGTGTGCAAGCTACAGACATGGATTCTCTGGCCACTATCATATGCTATAGTTGGATGGCAAGTCCACAAAATACCGAGAACTCATCACGGCTTCCTTTATGGAGGAGTGAGTTCGTCGAACTTGCGTTAGATCGATGGATCCAAGCAAAGACCGAGAAAGATTCTTCGTCTCGCCTCGAAGTACCCCAAATGCTGCTATATCACCTTACACAGGTATCATTGCATTCTAATCTAAATCGTCTTCAGCGACTTACCCAAGTGGCCATGCAAACGCCTAAGCCCTTCCAGGAAGGAAGCGGCCTTGATTCGATACGGGCATGGCGAGATAGTCACCACTTTAACGTGGCGCAATGGCATGCTAAGACAACACTCCGCATCGCGCAAGAAGCGATGACGGGACCTCGTCGCCATACCTCATCAGAAAAAGATAGGCCGAGACTGTATGAAGCTCCGCATCTACCGCTATGTATTTACTTCGCGACATTGGTCATATGGTGGGGAGAGCTGGTGTCGGGTAGGCCGGGAACGGATTCGGGACATATTTCTGCAATAGAAACTGGGTCCCAGCTATTGTTTAGGCTTAAAGTCCCCGTAGCGAAACTCTTAGGAACCGCGCTCTGCGAATTGCTCCCTAGCGAGACCTAGGGTGGGAAATATGGGGGGGGGGGGGGGGGGGGGGCGCTACTGTGGGGCAGGGGGAACGGAGCACGCCGAAAAAAATGAAAGTGATCTATTTTT